>BPTQ01000005.1:279564051-279869246 GCA_019973895.1 Chrysanthemum seticuspe
CATTTACTTATAAGGGGGCAAAATGACGAAAAACGCCAAAATCTCTAAAGAAATACACTACGCCGGAAAGTTTTGGGGGGGCACGTGCCCACCGTGACCCCCCCGTAGCTCCGCCCCTGCCTGTATATAACAAACCACAACCCTAATAAACACTAATCAAACGTTAATTACCCAAATAATTGCATGTTTTTTGTCCCGACGACATGTCGTAGGGATTTAAAAGTGGGAAAAAATACCACCCAAAAAATGGATGAATTTTTGAAAGTCAAATTTGGCCACTAAAATGCCTACGACATGTCGTCGGTATTTTATTGGCAAAAAAAATCAACGCATTCAAGTCTCGTTCAAGCCCCTTTTTGTCTTTTAGTGTCTTTTCCCTACGAAATGGTGTCCTCGGGATTTTGTTCGTAGTCTGTTCTCCTTTTTCTTGTAGTGATATGCACCTATTCACAATTGACAAAGGACGGTCTCTTTAGGTAGGACTTATGAGGCGAAACTAACTACTTCATGATCTGATTATTAACAAATAACTTGATGATTGATCAAGTTGTTCGAGTTGCATGTGTACGTGTTGATGATGCATCAAACACATATGCCGATCAAGTATAATGTGAAAATATCGTAATTTGCATGGTGGAAGTAATGACGAAGATGCTGAAAATGGCCATGCATCACACCAGTATGCAGAGGCGGAGCTATAGGGGGGTCACGGTGGTCAAGTGCCCCCCACCCAAAAAAGTAGTAGCATAATTTTTTTGAGTATTTGAGATATTCTTGTAATTTGCCCCCTCTAAAAAGCGTCTGTTGTATCTAAATTGAAAGTCAAAATCAATTTGTGGGCAGTTTTTAGAATGTGGAATTAGGTTTTATTTGTTGGAACGGTGAAGAAGATGCCATGAAAGAAGTAAACGGAGAAGATGGAGAAAGAAGGAGAAAGAAATGGTAAAGCATGTTTTATTTTGTTTGGTAGTGTCAAAGTCACGTGGGTGACAAGTACAAAGTGGAATGAGGTTGTCTTATCTTATTTCTTTTTTTTTAACTTTAGCTTATTTTTTGTTATTACTGTAATTGTTTTCCTAATTTTATTGAACATAAACATTGTGTGATAACATCAAAATTGAAGATGGTTATTGACATAACCATTCCATGTCCTAGCTATGTCATTGCACGCGTTTTTTCAGTTTTTTACCGTATTTATTTGGACAAGCTAATAATTTAAAGCACTCACTTAATTTTGCCAATGACAACCTTCTTTATCTTAACTCTATTTTTTATATGTAAAAAAAAAAAAAAAAAAAAAAAAAAAAAAAAAAAAAATGCCCCATCTCGAATTTTTTTCAGCCCCCCCCCCCCCCCCCCCCTGCCAGTATGGAAGTAGAATTTACATGGTGAAGACTAGGGGTGAGCAAATGGACCGGACCGACCGACAAAACCGACCGGACCGAAGGATTGGCGGTCCGGTCTTGGTCTACCATTTTTGGCAAATTCGGTCTCGGTCCGGTCCGGTCCAGACCACAAACCAAAAATTTAGCCTTGTTGGACCGGACCGGACCGACCACATTCGGTCTCGGTCTAGGTTTTTTGCCGGATTCGGTCTCGGCCCGGTCCGGTTTTCGCCCGATGATCAGCCCTAGTGAAGACTAAAGACAAGTCATATTATTAACGGGAAACTATCGAGCATTGCAATGAGGTATTTCAAGATAATATATATCTGCACGTCGCCTGGAAAAAATTCGTATTTAGATCGGGTTTTAATATGTAAACAACGTTTTACAAAATTCACATATATGATACAGTACGAAGTAAACAGAATTTATTTCAACTAAACAACAAATAAACCAAAAGAAGTTTGTAGCAAAAGAAAAAATATACTAGCAATAGTACGTAGCAAACATATAAAAAAGAAGAAATTCTCAAAAGGGGACAAAAATTTGGGTTGTGGTCACTATATGGTATAAAAAATGCACTTCTTATCAAAATAGCCATGTGCGAATGCGTGAATGTGCGATTCCACTAATTTGTTGACTTGTGTCTAGGCAAGAAGTACATTTCCAATCATTTGTTGGCCCACACCCCCGACCATTAGTACAATCCCCGACCAGCAGATGTGCGAACGACGGTTGTGCGAATTCCGAATAACTTGCGAACGGTAAAGTAGATTTTAAAAAGATTTTATTACTGAAAAGTTGTTCCTTCCTAATAAAGAAGATTTTATTCGCACATCCGCTCATCCATTGTTCGCACATTTTATAAAAGTCAAACAAAATTTGATAGTGATTGTAGTTGCAAATGATTAGGATTGTACACGTGTCAATAAATTAGTTGAATCACACATTCGCACATGACCATTTTAAGAAGAGATGTATTTTTTGTACCAAATGATAACCACAACCCAAGTTTTTGTCCTTTTCGAGAATATTCTCTATAAAAAACTGCATGCATAAGCATTTAGAAGCGGTAAATGATGAGTGTTGAGCTAGAGGAGTTGGCCCTATTTCGATTTTTTGATCAATTCGATTGCATACATGCATGCATGAGAATGAAAATTATGTCAATTGCATCACTTGTAAAATAGCATAATCAAATGTGCCAAGATATCTTAACTACATAAAATAGAAAAATGTTTAAAGGTGAAAGTAAAAATCGAAAATTGAAAGTTGAAAGTTAAGGTGATTGTTGAATGTTGAAAATCATGCATGTAAGTGTAAAGTTGACATCTTGATTTTCTAAAAGAGTAACTATCCATGCATGTCATTCGTTTAATGTACATAACTATTGGTAAGCTAATAGAAGAATGTTTGAAAAACTAATGGAGGAATGTAAACTAATTGAAAACTAAATGAGACAACCTTGCTAATGGAGGAATGCAAGCTATGCATTTAATGCATAAAAAACCGCTAAGGACCGCTGCCGCCAGACGCGGGTACTAGGCTAGTATGTTAAACAAACTCATTAAAATCGAGATTTTACTGCGAACCAGTTCAATATTTTCAAACATGATTTTTCATCTACTCCCAAAATAAAACACGTGTCCCTCAAAAATTTCAAGGCCGTCCGATAAAAAATTATCCCGCCCAAACTTTTTACACATAACACTTTCACACAATTAATCACTTTCCCCAAATTCGGATCTCATTACTCTTCATCTCATATCTTCAAATAAAATTAATATCCAATTTCAATCCCTAACATCGAAATTATCCGAATTAGATGAAAGAAGATTGATCACTGAAGGTTGAATATTTAATGATTTTATTAACATGTATAGTGATGAATACAAAGTTTTATATATATATTAATATTTAGTTCTTAAAAAGGATTGTGAAGTGTTTAATATTTGATCAACTTTGTCTTCTTGCTAGGAAATATTATCCTACAGATTTTACACAGCAAGAGAGACTTCGATTAAGACACGAGTTGGAGGTTTTCTCCATTGAAATGCAAAATAACCCGAAGCTCGATGATAGGTCGGCTATTGTAGATTTATGCACACGTCTTGTGGAAACTAAGAAGCGTGAGACATGTTATGTACTTGACAGATTGATTCGGCTAGTCTTGACACTTCTAGTTTCTACTGAGACAACAGAGAGAGGATTTACAACAATGAAAATATGTAAGAATTGACTTCGCAATAAGATGAGCAATGAGCTTCAATTCTTGCAGATAACTTGGTGGTTTACATTGAAAAAGAAATTGTTGAAAAGTATGATTTAAACTCTATAATCGATGAATTCAAAGGCCTTTAAGCTGTTATTATTTTATTTTTTATTTTATTTTATTTATTATTATTTTTTTTAACTATCAAAGGCCTTTAAGTTAGTAAAGCTGATTTGTAGTTTTTAGTGTTGAAAAGTGGTACTTTTTTGGTCCTGTGGAATAGTTATTATGGATTAGTTATAGCCTTTCTTTGACATGTGACTTTTTGGATTTCTAATATATAAGGACTTGTGTTTCAAATTTTCGGCCCTCTCATAAAAAAATTGTTCAACAAGTCCCGCCATTATTTGCATGATTAGTTGTTTAATTAATCTATCAAAATTGAATGTGTCCCTCGACTATAATAGACAAGACCTTTTCTAAAAGTTCCAAGAACATGCTCTACTAGGTGACCCGGATATACTAGTGGAGTTAGTCTTAGGATTGGACGCATTATTCTGAAATCTGAATATGTTTCGTTTTGTGTCTTGCAGGTGGGGAGTAATAAGAGTAAAAAGGGGGAAATGCAGTTATCATTCGTCGTTTTTAATGAACTTTTCCTTCCAAAATGGTTACCTGGACATTGCCGCTCTCGCTCATAATACACAAATTGTCGATACGAAGTACAGTGCACATCATCTTTTGTAACATAATATAATACGCGGATTAGTGTAGAAGAGAAAAAAATAGAAAAAGTTGGGAGGAATAAAAGGAAGGTGTTTCAAGTGTTGATGGAAAGCTGAATGAGGAAATAAATGGTATGTTTCTCTTTTAACGTACACACCCGGATTAACATCTCATACATATCATGAATTAGTTTAGATTATTTAAAAACAACTAGTATATGACTCAAACAGAAATACTTATCATATCATCACACTTTCACACTCATACATAAAACAGACATTCACCAAATGCGCAAGTGAAAGGAAGAATACCCACGAAGAAAAAGTTGACTTTGACACTGATCTGATTTATGAAGTTGAACCTTTTGCTGCCACTTCACGTTCAAAGTGTTCAGCAGCTTCCTCAAGAGACAGTAGTTGTTGCATTAATGTGGCGAGTTTAGCTACATTTTCTTCTTTAATATGGGCTGGTACCTTCTCTTCATAGTTCTTAGCACTCATCACCTTGTTTAAAGTATCTCTTTGCCTAGTGAAACATGGAAAGATCAATGAATGGTATTGGTGATAACTCCAAGTATAGGCGACAAATTTGAACCATTTACACATGAATTTGTTTGGGTTATGTATGATGGGTAAATAACACAGGAGAAATTTGAACCTGAATGGATGTTTTAGTTAAAGATTTAGGTTATGATTGTATTAAAAGTTTTTCCTAATTTAAAGAAAATTGTTTGCTTGAAATCAGTGATGATGGGTTTGGTTAAAGTTCTTACTTCTGTAACCCTGTCAACTTGGTACTGAACTTTTCGCGTTCTTTGTTAACATCAATCGCTCCATGTAACATTAAATAAACCGAAAGTGTTTCATTCACCACAGATACTGCACATCCTGTGGGAGCAGCATCATTTTCAGTAAGAACCTGGAAATTGTAAATCACAAATATGAGACAATGTAGACTCTAGAGAATATAGTCCATTTAAATGTGAATGTGATCAATGTGCATACCGTTAAAGATGATAAGTTGGCTAGGGTTAAAACCTCCATTTCATGCTCTTTGAGAAGGTCTACAATTTGACTGGTTCGAGAAACTGCAAAACCTGCTCGCCTGAAAACAAAAGAACATTCTCTTATAACAAAACAAACAAACACAACCGCAAACGCAAAAAAAGTCAAGTCAAACTGCACGCAGCAGTTTTGCCACCTCTAGCAGCATGTATTATATATAATAACAACAATTTTGAAACTGTTTAATATGCCAAGTACCTTTCATTTCTTTCACCAGCGGGCAGGTTTGCCCTAAGCGATCTGAGTGATTTCACTGCAGACTCGACCATGTCCATCTCAAACTCCACTTTCTCATTTGTCCAGGACTGCAAAAAGTATAACAAAAAAAAATATATAAGTAACATCTTGCCTTGATTTGATCTGACAAGTGCCGAGTAAAAATTACTCAGAATTATATAAGGCATATCAAAATTGGTCAAAATCTCACCTCCATAACTGCCGGGTACTCGCTTATCATAATGGACTTTTCTCGTGTATAATGCTTTGGAAGTCGTTGCCACAATTCCTCAGTAACATACGGCATAAAAGGATGGAGTAACCTTAACCCATTATCCAAACACACATACAGTGTATCCTGTGCATGAACCTTTGCAGATGATATTGATGCATTGTGACCAATAAAGTAAGGTTTAATGACTTCAACGTAAATATCACAAAGCTGAAATTGCCACCAAGAATATACGGCACTCGATGCATCAGAGAACTCGCACGAATCCAAGGATGATATAACTTTTGCTATCGCTTTGCTTAGAGTAGAAAGTATCCATTGGCAACTAAAAGGCATGTTCTCTGGGACCATCTTTGATGGAGGGGTATAATCATCCCCAAGTTTGCTGATGGCAAACCTTACAACGTTCCAAAGTTTATTACACCATTGCCGATATCCATACACACGTTGTATGTCTAGATTTATCTTACCAGACTAAAAAAAGGTAAAACCACAATGTTAGCATCCTAAGGAGGACTAAACTTGATAAAAAAAAAAAAAAAAAAAAAAAAAAAAAAAAAAAAAAAAAAGGGCACTAATAGAAGTCACTTCGATCCATTTGACTTATGAATAAGTCAATTCATGTTATAAGTTAGCTAGAAACGGCATACAAATAAGAAGTTGGCTGAAACAGTTCAAAAAGTCGTGCGTATCTTAAAGTGTAAAATTATCTTTAATCATTTTATTCAAATTAGCTTATGGTTGAAATAATGCATTTTATGTATATAATATACTCATATTATAGTCATATGTGACACACCATTTTCTATAAAAGAATATAATATTCTGGAAAAAGGTTGTTAGCAAAACTTGAAATGACCGTACCAGAATATTACTATCACTTATAACCCCAAAGCATATAAATTGTCAAAATATATGGATCAAATAAAACTTTTAATGCGTAAAGCCAGTCCTAAATCGTTAAACTTGAGTATTTTAAATACAGAACTAGAATTAATTGAGATGATCAATAGACGGCCAAGGTACATTTTTAATGCATAAACCTTCTAAATCATTATACTAAAAGAACAGATTATAAACTGAGATCACAAAAACTTTGTTTTATCTACAACAAATTTTGGACTTCGGAGGGAGGGTGTTTAGAACCCATTATGTTTAGACCCCATAACCCAGCCCATATGTTCAGTTAATAGAGATGGTACCTGAGCTGTGTATGAGACGAGAGCAAATCGAAGTGCATCTGCCCCACATTTAGGGATGCCTTTAGGAAAATTCTGTTTCTGTCCTTCTATGGCAACCTTCAATTCAGTTTGATCCAAATTTCCCTCCTCCAGTCTCTTGTGAAGCTCTTTAAGTTGTTTTCCCTCTATGACTTCAATAGGGTCCACCGTATTGCCCAACGATTTGGACATCTTCCGACCATGTGCATCACGAATCATGGGATGTAGATAAACCTACAAAGGATAATGTCACAAAATAGCAACGTGTTTGTTTATTGTAACATACTGTCTTTGTACAAGTCATTTGAACTAGTGAGTGAAAGTTTTCCATTATGGTCATTACAAATGACGCTGATGAGGCTTTTTCATAAACAAAATCTGATTTTAATATGCTTATAAACATAAAAAAATTACAATTGAAATAAACCATTATGTAATTTAGATAGATTAGTTAAAAAGTGTCAAAAATTAGTGTATACATAAAGAGTTCAAAAGGTTTAGTGATTCTTTTTCGATTAGTGTACAATTTAATGCTAACACCGGAGATCATATGTGTTCACAATATTTACCTTTGTGAAAGGTACATCACCTCCCAATTTCGTGCAAAGCATCACCATCCTTGCTACCCAAAAGAAGATAATATCATATCCGGTTTCAAGAATAGAAGTTGGATAAAAAGTCTTCAGATCTTGGGTCTCATCAGGCCACCCCAGCGCAGATAGTGGGAAAAGTGCGGAAGAAAACCAGGTGTCAAGAACATCAGGATCTTGAGCCAATTGAAACTTTCTCCCTGAAAAGATTCGGTTAGCCTCCACCTCCGCCTCTTTCTCATTTCTTGCCACCACCCAATGGTTTCCGTAGGCCCCAAGTTCCTTAACTTCATCATCCTCTAATGTAGCATACCATGCAGGAACACGATGGCCCCACCATAGCTGCCTTGAAATACACCAATCATGAACGTTTTCCAGCCATCTGTAGAATGCAAGTGCAATAAACCTTTAGATATTTGAATTGAGTAACTGACATTACATACACTGGTCATATATATAGAAACAATGTTCCAGTACACCCAACCATCCTAAATCCTTTCAACCAATACCAAAAAATGTCATTTTGCCACCTCTAACCTGCAGGTAGAAAAATCAAATAAGTTTATTCAGATTCAGACCTTTTCCACTCAGCAACATATTGCTTTGGCCTTATGTCAATTTTCTTGTTTGTCTCATCCATGACGGCATCAAGAGCTTTTGTGCCCATACTTGTGCACTTAACAAACCACTGAGGCTTCATCATAAATTCAACCACATCATTGGTTCTAGAACAAATCCCTAGCCTCATTTCGTTCGTCTCTTCCCCTCTATAAAGTCCCTATATGTATAGGAAAGACAGATATTGAAACACAAGAAGAATCCCTATTCTGATTATATTTTACGGGTTGTTAATGTAAGATTACCCTCGACTTTAAAGCCTCAGTTATGGCCACACGAGCTTCAAATTGTGGCATCCCCACAAAATAGGAACCTCCATTACTGTTAATCTTCCCGTCATCAGTGAAAATGTTGATAGAATTCAGCTTATGTCGCTTTCCAACTTCATAATCATTAGGATCATGAGCCGGGGTTATCTGCAACAACACCCTCTTAATCATCAGAATGACATAAGCAACTAAGTAACCACTAGCAATTTGCATAGCAATCAATAGAGGTGATATTTTGACTCGTTCACCTACAAATTAGTTGGTTTCGGTTATATTTGTATCTCTAGCAAGTCAAATGGGTTTAGTCATTTAGAAGAGAATTCAAATGTCCCTAAACATAAACCCAAAAAACACTGTAAAAAACTTTCTTCAAAATAAGTTGAAATGAATGTGTAAAACACATTCAAAATCACTTTACCAATATAAGGTATGATCCCTATTATTAGAAATTTGAAAAGTTGACTCCTTTCGTTTGTTAGAGATATTCCCCTAAATAGTTGAGTAACCAAACTATTTTTCCTTGTCATTCAACACTGCTTTTGTAATAAAATAAAAATAAAAATTACAAAAAAGAGTGTTCATGGGTTTGCGCAACTCAACCACTATGAAAGTGATAATACGTTTGGACCCGCTAACCAACCTGCCCATTTTGCCACATCTACTTCTTTAACAAATCATATTACCTTGACTGCACCAGTTCCAAATCTTGGGTCAACAAGTGAAGCATCACATATTATAGGAAGTCTTCTTCCATTAAATGGATGACAAGCAAACTTTTTATGAAAATGTTTGTATCTTGGGTCTTCCGGGTGAACTGCAATAGCCGTATCTCCAAGTATTGTTTCAACTCTAGTAGTAGCCACGACAATCTCACCAATATCGTCCTCAAGCGGGTATGCAAATAATGTCAAAACACCAAATTCCACCAAGTTTTTATACCCAGGAACCTTCCGAAGTGTCTTCTCTTTAATATCAATATGGTCTACCTAGAAAGAGATCAAGGGAACTTTAGAATAAATATAATTTCTATTTTGAAACTGATTTTCTTAATTAAGTTTTACATTTGGATTCCGTCTCTTCTGAATAACAGAACTACTTCTAAAATGCACATCCAAACACCTGCTAAATGTAAAGAGAAGGTGGCATTGCTTACCTCGATATCTGATATGGCAGTCCGCAAGGTACAATCCCAGTTGACTAATCGGAAACCTCTGAAGTTAAAGAAAAAAGGTATCCATATTAAACTCAAAGTACAGAAAGTAGAACCAGTCAAATAAAATTACAATCCAACATATGCCAATTCCAACCATTGCTAAAATCTTAAAGGTCTCTCCATGCATAGAATGATAACTTAAGATAATTAATGTTTTTTGTACAGAAAATAAAGGTGAGAATTTCGTAGAGAATCCCCCGAAAGTGTACTTTATATCAAAAAAGAAAACAGTAAGATTTTTATTTGAACATCATAAGTTTTGTAATCGTAGTTAATACACTTAAATTTAGCAAAGGGAAAAATATTTAATAAGAAGTGTTTTGGATGAATCACCCCGACACCATACAAAAAGTTGTCTATCTTGACCCAAGCCGATTTTAGCCTGTTAGCCACCCACACATATTACCCACCCAGGCATATTGCCACCTGAGAAAATTTAACTTGCAGGTGAAAAAAAACTTACTGGTCCAGTAAAGAAATATCAAAACCTTATTAATGTTAATGGTACCTATAAATGAGATTCTCCTTAAAAAGCAAGACAAATGCTTCTGTTACAGCTTTGGACATTTTCTCATCCATTGTAAAGCACTGCCATTAAACAAGAAAATAATTATTTAAAAAAAAAATGGTACAGTAATTCAGATGAAACGAGCTACAACAATTAAGGGGAAAAAAACAAGATTTATAAAGAAAGCATGACAAATGAAATTTTACCTTCTTCGACCAATCTAAAGATGCACCCAAACGTCCGAGTTGTGATAATATAGTGCCCCCATACAACTCTGTCCATTCCCATACCTATCATCAATACTAAAATAAGATCACTCTAGAAAAGGAAATCTAACAATCATAATTTTTAATAAATATAAATAATAGCATATATGAAAGTCAAACTCACTTCAGCAACAAACTCTTCTCGGCCCAAATCATGGTGGGTTAATTGCCTTTCTCTAGTGATTTTTTTCTCCACCACAACCTATAAGAGAGGCAGAGCGACGTATATAAGAAACTGACACCACATATATTAGAAGACATAAGATGGATAAAAGAAGTAACAAACAACTGTATCCCAATAATCTTTAGGGAAGGCAAAATGGCAATTCTGACCTAATCTGCGCTTGTGACCGGTCCGCAAAGTTAATTTTAATCTTAAAATACATGTCACACACTAATTACTTAGGAAATTACAGAATTTTGGTTCAAACTAACCCTTGAAACTAAGTGGCAAAATGAGGTGAGTCGGGTCGAGTCACGCGCCTCGATGGGGTTTCGGTTCTAAACTGAAGATGTGTCATTTAGATGCACGGGTCCAAATCTAAACGGGTCCGGGTCAAATCAGTCTCGGGCAATGTTGATTTTGAGAAAATCGGCTTGGTGAAAGTCGGCCACTAGTCCGTAAAAATTGGGACTAATCGGTCAAATTGTCCCAAATCGGTCAAAAATAGGCTTGAAATCATTTTAGACTCTAGTCCATGAGTCTGGTTGAAGTAGTATGTTTATGTTTAAAGATTTAAGTACCTGAAATGTCACGTTTTATTGTTTATGATTGAATTTTGAGCAATGTTTTAATTGAAGTATTTGAGCTATGTCATACAAATACTTTCGAGATATTTATATATATATAATATTCCAATCCGATTAATCCCGCCTAGGCCGATTACTAGCTACAAGGGGGTCGGTCGCCTTATACAAGTGAAAAATTGGAAAGTGGTGTTTCAAAATTCTTATGGCGCCCTACACCCGTTGGTTAATTGTTTTACCATAAATTTTACACAGCTTGATGGGTCTATAATTGCCACCTCTACTTTCAACAAAGCCATTACCCATTCTGACCCGTTACAAACCCGCCCCCCATGCCCTTAATATTAGCAGTATCAAATCAACCTGAGTTGCTATCCCTCCGTGATCCATCCCAGGGATCCAGAATGTATTGTATCCTGACATTCTCTTCCAACGAATAAGTGTGTCCTGCATAAATGATGAAGTATTACAATTGAGGGAAACTGAAAACAAACAATGGCTGAGGGAAACTGAAAAAGAAGAATAGCTATATATAAGATTGTATTGTAAGTCATGAAACCTGGACAGAAGCAGTAAGAGCATGTCCAACATGCAGGGATCCAGTTACATTAGGAGGGGGGAAAGCCTGCATTTACAGTTTCACTCATAAATAATAATCAATGGACTTTGAAAGCAAATTTCTGATACGGTATTAATTAATTGTAACTATAGTGTGAAAATGCAATAGACTGACGATTGTGAAGGTGGGTTTTTTGCTGTTGGGATCCGCCTTAAAGAAACCTGACTTTTCCCAGTATGCGTACCATCTACACCAACAAATAAATAAATAAATAATTAAATTCAAAAAAAAGCAACTAAAGTGGAGTATTGATTAATAAGAGTGAAAATAATAAGCAATAAGACCATACGATTTCTCGACTTCATCTGAAAGGAACTCCCTGGCCATTTTAAGGGAAAGTAGCTTCTTATCACCCACAGGTGTTTGAGGGTTGATATAGTCTTGCGGGTTGTCTTGTGCCCCATCTGCCTTGTCGCGTTTCTTCTTACTAGCTTTGGAAGAAGAAGTAGACCCTTGTTGAGCCTTGAGAAAAAGCAAATCACAGTTACTTAGAATTCAACAAAACATACGCAAATTCAATAAACCAAGAAGATATTATCACTTGACCATACCTTAAGTTTAGCTGCTTCAGCTTTTTGTGCAGCCTTGAGTTTTTTCAACTCTTTCTCTTTAGCCTGCAAACCGAACAGCAAATGTAAAAACGTACAAGACATGGGGGCAGATACTGGAATTCAATAAGTACCTTGTCTTCTTTCTTCCTCTTCCTCTCAAGTTCCTCTTCCATAAGTTTTGAAACGGTGGTTTGCTCCTATTTCTGACAACATTAACCAAATTAACATAAGCACCTTTTCAAATTAACCAAATAATTCCAAATTAACCAAATAATTCCAAAATCTCATAAGCAGTTTAAATTCATAATATTCTTAAAAAAACTATAAGTATCTATATATGTTTACTAACTGATGTATATGTTGACATTTGACTAAGTGAATTATATATCATTGTATCAAGCTTAAAATCCTTCCACTTATTCTAATTTATTCAAACTTTAGAGGCCTACAAGGAATACACGCACAATACCAAATTAACCAAATAATTCGACACTTTCGAATTTTCAAATTAACATAAGCACCTTGTCAAAATAATTCCAAATAACCAAAATGACATAAGCACCTTTTCAAATTAACCAAATAATTCGACACTTTGGAATTTTCATATCAAACCATTCAAATAACTATTTAGCACAATCGTCAAAAACACATTCAATAACATAAGCACCTTGTCAGAAAACTCGTGTAGTGATCTTAGCCCTAAGAACCTTGTTATAAAGCTAAACGTCAAATTACAATATATTCATCAAACAACTACTAAATGTACACCCTCCCACCAATATTGTTTAAATATTTGGTACCATCAAAATGTAATAAAATTCAAACAAAATATATCCTAACAATTTTAACATCTCCCGCACAAAACCATTAGAAAGCACATATCTCTTACATAGTATGTAGCATCAAACTTTGATAAAATTCACAAAATGAGAGCAAAACTTAAAGTACAGTAACTTGTAGCAAAAAGAATATCCAAAACATATGAAGACAAGTCTCTATTAATTATGGAGCGTTTAGGATATAGTGTTTGTTTGTTTAGAAGCTCCTACTTAAACGCTAATATAAGGAGCGTTTAGCGTTTTGCTTAGTTTTTACCACATTTTACACTTTATAATTACAACTAAGGCAACTATGTTACGAGAGCTTTTATAAAACAAATAGCTAACTCCTTCAACTTGCTTAACAGTAGCTGTTTGTTTAAAAAAAAAAGTGTTGGGTACCAAAGATGTATATGTAAAATGACGTAAAAAGTAATCGCTAACGCTAACCGCTTATTTTATTAGCATTCAAAATACAAACGGTAAACACTCATTGTCAAGCAACCTTTATATTTAGAAGGCTTCTAAATGCTCCAACAAGCTTTTCGACAAACATGATAACCAACCAATAAGTTTATGACGAAATTGGCATATTATAAACTTGAGAGGCTAATATGTAAATTTTCAGATCTAGTGACTAAAATGTAAATATCAAATCTACAGGGATCAAATAACAAAATAACACAATTTACAGGTTCATAATAAATTTACAAACATTTGAAAATTTACTAGAAATATAATTTAAAAATTATTATTAAAAAAAAAAAAAAAAAAAAAAAAAAAAAAAAAAAAAAAACTTATAAGAAGGAACTTTTTTTAGTAATTTTCTCTTATAAAACTTGGTTTATAAAAAAAGACTACGATGATGACGTCACAGTGGCAAACATAGAAAAAACAAGTGTAACGTGTGCTATATTAAACTTGAAAATAAGAATGAAAGAAAGATGCATAATCATATACAGTAAGAAATGAAGTTGAGAATTGTACCTGTGCAGAAGATAAACCCTTGCTAGTTTCAAATGTGATGGTTTTGGGGTTATGGTGGTGGAGCTATATGATGGTTTTATTACCCTTCACTACTTTTTACTTTTTTAGAAAGGGCAAATGGCACAAAAAGGTATCAAAGTTAGGGTCCATTTCCAATTAAGGTATTCTACTTTTTTTCTTGCATAAAAAGGTACCCAACTAAATTTTTTGGCGGATTTGGGTTTTTTACTAACGTCCGTTAACTCCCTTCGTTAGTATATTACATATTTGGTCCCTGATTTTATAGAGTCTTTTTATACATCATCCCTCCTCCTCCACCGTCCACCACCACCCTCCTCCTCCACCAACACCGTCCGCCACCATCACCCGCCAACACCACCACCGTCCACCACCACTACCACCCGCCACCACCAGAAAACTCACAAACCCCGTAATAACCCAAACCCATTTCCAATTCCGTACAATCACCCAATCCAAACCCAAACCCAAGTCCAAAACCTCATTTCGTGAACTCAAATCCCATCTCAAATCCAATGGGAACTGAAGGAATGTGGGTCAGGATTGCTATGTTGTATTCCCAAGGTGGTATGGTTGATAATGCACTTAAGGTGTTTGATGAAATGCTTGAACGAAAACATCATTTAGGTTTGGAGGTGCGGAGTGCACACCTACTTGATTTTAACAGACTTGGCTAACAAACTACACCTTTAAGTTCCAGAAGCTAAAAACCAGAATTAAATCCAAATTCAAATGACTCAAACAACTGTGTAAGAACTGACAGAATGTGGTTCCATTGCTTCAACCCAGCAACTTTGCACCACTAGCAGCCCTACCAAAAGATTTTTTTGATTTTTTTCCTATTGACAAAAGTTAAATAAGCTAGTGAAATTGCTATTTTTATTTTTTTTTAAATTTTTATAAGAACTTAAAATGACTTAAAAAGCTATGCTAAAACTGACAAAAACTACTTTTTGGGACATTTTGACTGCTGAAGTAACGAAGCAGAGTTCCTGCTGAAGTAGCGAAGCAGTGTTGCTGCTGAAGTGAAGTCGTGCTTCTGCTGAAGTAACGAAGCAGAGTTCCTGCTGAAGTAGCGAAGCAGTGTTACTGCTGAAGTGAAGCCGTGCTTCTGCTGAAGTAATGTCCAAGGTAAGCATGGGCATGTTTATGGGCAAAACATATATTTTAGTTAGATGTTTGTAGGTTTTCCCAACCTCAGCATCACAACTTCAGAATCAAAACTTCAGCAGATTCACAACCTCAACAGATTCCGAAAATTGCTTCTGCTGAAGTAATGTCCAAGGTAAGCATGGGCATGTTTATGGGCAAAACATATATTTTAGTTAGATGTTTGTAGGTTTTCCCAACCTCAGCATCACAACTTCAGAATCAAAACTTCAGCAGATTCACAACCTCAACAGATTTCGAAAATTGCTTTTCTGAGGAATTTTTGACATAGCAACTTAGTGGAAATAAAAAATTTCCCTTGGACCCTGCCAGGGGCTGCCGCCCCTTGGACCCTGCTACCAGGGGCGCTGCCCCCGGACCCCCGTCCCTTATGATGAAATTGGTCAAAACAAGTTAATCCAATTACACTAAAATATCCAACAAATGATGTATTATTATGATGAAATTGGTCAAAACAAGTTAATCCATTTCAGAACTGACTATAGAATCAGCCAAAATCCCATGGTTTTCGTTCAAGCATTTCATCAAACACCTTAAGTGCATTATCAACCATACCACCTTGGGAATACAACATAGCAATCCTGACCCACATTCCTTCAGTTCCCATTGGATTTGAGATGGGATTTAAGTTCACGAAATGAGGTTTTGGACTTGGGTTTGGGTTTGGATTGGGTGATTGTACGGAATTGGAAATGGGTTTGGGTTATTACGGGGTTTGTGAGTTTTCTGGTGGTGGCGGGTGGTAGTGGTGGTGGACGGTGGTGGTGTTGGCGGGTGATGGTGGCGGACGGTGTTGGTGGAGGAGGAGGGTGGTGGTGGACGGTGGAGGAGGAGGGATGATGTATAAAAAGACTCTATAAAATCAGGGACCAAATATGTAATATACTAACGAAGGGAGTTAACGGACGTTAGTAAAAAACCCAAATCCGCCAAAAAATTTAGTTGGGTACCTTTTTATGCAAGAAAAAAAGTAGAATACCTTAATTGGAAATGGACCCTAACTTTGATACCTTTTTGTGCCATTTGCCCTTTTAGAAAATGTCCGGAACAAAAAAAAAAAAAAATGGATATCGGTATTCCGAGTTGATGATACCTTTTGCTCTAAATCAAAACGTATGATCGTTTTCCCTTTTGCAAGATCGTGATCGGGATCGGGATCGGGATCCTAACATCCTACAATAATGTCATTTTTTAATAATCTTTGTAATATTATTCAAATCTATAAATTATTATATATTATAAACACGAAATTATATGAATGTTTCATGAAAATGTTGTCCTAAATTATGAATATCGAATGTTTAAGAAGAATCACATGTTATTTTATAAATTATATAAAAATATAAACCATAAATTTGTAGTTTTTTAATATGTGGTTCGAGAAAAGTAAATCGGATCGGAGTAGATATTAAGATCCTTATTACTGTCCTTTTGGAAGAAGCGTCTTCAACATAACAAATGAAAGACTCCACCAAGTCGTCGGGGTTAATAGTTGTGATTTTTAGTGCTCGTTTAGCAAACAACAAGTAGCTTTATCTATTTTCCGAAATGTTCCTTTTCCAACGCTGCATAAAATAGCATTTTAAAATGTTGAGCATTTGGGCGTTGTTACACATATTATACTAATACAACTACGTTACCAAAAAAATTTAATAAAAGAAATACAATTACATCTCACTGCTACAACTTAATGCTATTTTTGACAAACACACCTTAAACGTATCACAATTATGGGTGCGGATCAAGAGAAAAATGCATTTAGGAAGAAAAGACGGCGTCCGAGATCCTTAGCGACGCAGTCACACTCGACTTGGGCAAGACGAAACCCTAATGGGCGGCGAGCTGACAGCGTCACAACCATAAAGTGACGGCGTCGCAAGTGTAATAACTATATATACTTTTCGAAAATTCTGTATTTAGTGTGTTGTTTTGGAGATAGACTTAGGGTTCGGTTTAGTCTGACTTTTATAGTGTTTTAGGGTTTTCAAACCCATATTTCAATCAAAGGTAAGTTCTTTTATCAATTTTGTCATTATGTTTATCTTATGCTTGATTATGTGTTTATGTTCTTTCATCTTTACTATGTCTAGCTAGATTAATATAGGGTTTGCTTAGATGTAATAAAACCTAGTTGTTGATTACTGATTTTTGTCTCTTATTTGATTGGTTGTTCGTGTTAGAATAGGAAAACTGGCTTTTTCTTTAATTGTTGCGAGCTTGAACGTCCTAATAACGTATGTTATGTCCTAGAGTGCACTAGTAAACTTTTCGTTGTATTTTCTGCCTGGATTGCGGCTGTTGATACTAGGAGATTCAGGGGAGATGACCACAATCACTTGGCTATCCCGGGTTTTCTAGAGGAGACCAATACATTCATAGAGTTAGGGAACTAGGCACCATCCTACAAATAATAATGGAATACAACGCACCAATTAAACAAGGATGTGACAATTCGACTAATCAATAAGAGATAACTAGAGAGTAATGAAATCTAAGTAAACACGCTTTTAACTATCATAAGACTTTACCTTTTATTTAATTGCAACATAGTTTAATTAGTTTTAATTAATTTTAATTAGTAGTTTAATTAAGTGATAATCAAAACCCCCAATCTTCAATCCTGAGATCTTACTGCTTTCATATAAAATATAAAAATACAAAAAGAATCATCCATCACCTTAGACCTATTTATCATACATCTCGACCTTCCCAACACTATTCCCCTAGAGATCAATCAATCCCCCGTGTCCTACCCACAACGATTTGGTACACTGCCTAAGGAGGATTGTAAAACTTTTTTAAGATTTTGCAAAACCCCTATCATACGTGTAAGTTATGTGACGAAAGTAAATGTGTTTATGATTAATGATAATGTGTTTATTATGGCCTCATGTATTGGTTTGTGTTATGTGTTCTTATTGCTATGATAATGGATACTGATGAGTCTCTAAAAACTCATCATTTTTGTACTATATAAACTGCAAAATCATCTGAAAACACTCAGAAACACATCAAAATGATCAAAATATCACAAATCAGTGTTTTATGTGTTTTAAATTCAAAAATATCAAAATCAGATGAAAAACATATCAAATTTGCAAAAATTGCAGTTTCAGTCCCCCAAGTTTCAAAAAATTGTCAAAAACAGTCCCTGAGCACATAATTTCAAAAGTAAAGTCACCAAAGGTCCTTTTAAAATCAAAAGTTGTCAAATTTAGTCCTTTGGTGAAAAATATGAAAAGTTTGAGAAAATTACAAAAATGGTCCTCCAAGTTTGAAAATTGGCAGAATTGGTCCCTGGAAAATGTGAAAATGGCAACATTGGTCCCTGTACTTTTAAAACTTGTCATTAATGGTCCCTTGAAATAACTTTGAGATAATGGCAGTTTGGTCCTTACATTTTCAGGAATTACATAAATGGTCCTTGTTAATTATTAACTCTTTACACATATTTTGGACCTTACCCAATTATGAACCCCTGTCATTAACCTAACTTGGACCCCCTTTGTATTATTAGACCAGTCAAAGCTGTGGTCAAACCACCCAAACACGCGCCAAACACTGTCCCTCCCAACTTGCTTTCTGCAAACACCCTGCAACACACAAACCTCCCCCCTCCAGCTCACTTTCCACCCAACCTTATCACTCCAAACATTAGAATCCAAGTAACATTGATTATTTCCCCTCCCCTACACTCAATCTCACTCACATGCTCAAAAACAATTTTCCCGCCAAAAGTGATGAATGGCCAGGATGACTCAAAATGATCCTAAGGTCCTAAATGATGGTGGGATTAATTCAAAAGAGAGAGAGGAAGCATTGGGAGTATATAAAGAGGAGGATGAATGAAGTTTAGATAGTAGTTAGTTTTAATTTTTAAAAATGTATGTCGACTTTTAAATTATCATGTCTTAAGTAGTTTTTAGCTGTGTTTTCAAGTTTGTTTGTATCAATAATAAGTACTTTAGTGTATCACAACTTATTTCAATCATCAACTTAAGTTCATGTTCAGTTTCATTTTTTCGTCTACTGTTGAAATCATTAGTTTCCAAATCACATGTACAAGTTACCAATAACTTATTACTTAGCTCAAAAGTGATTATTCAAGCTTATTTAAGCTTTTCATAAGCTCTCACATCAGTTTCTAGCAAATTTGGCTCAGGGTCAACAAAAGTCAACTTTGACTCAAAATGGGGAATGGTGATGATTAAAGCAGATGCAGAGGGTGATATGGGATGGAATAGAGTAGTTTAGGTCAGTTTTGGGTTCTGGTTTTGGGCCTGCACCAGCTGGACAGTTGTGAGTCTCTATCTCATTTTCATATTTCAAGCCAATATTGCATCTTTTGCTTGAATGAGTATTTGTGGTCACAGTTTGTATTATTGTGTTCAATTAGTTGTAACTAGGTAATTTGTACCTAGTTTGATCCTTGTTACATATTGGTTCATCAGTTTGCTCATTTTTTTAGTCTTGACAGTAGGATTCTAGGGTGTTTGGTTTAACTGCACTATCTATCTTAGAAGCCTCATCAGTGGGTAACTTTTGTTGTTTCATGTTTATCAAGTCATTTGAAACTCACTTGAGTCATTTCCTTGTGCCTTTTAAGCTCAGAAGTCAATATTTTCTTTCATGTGATCTTGCAGCCCACTGTTGGAGTTTAATCAAGTCCAAATCTTGTTTTTGTGTTTAAATTTCATAAACTTTGCTTTTGTTAACTTCATTTCATCTCAATATATCATTTTCAGTTCTTAAATCAAGATTAAACTTGGAAAGAGTCAACTTTCAGTTTTACTTAAAAAGTCAAAAGTTCATAAACTCAGTTTTGAGCCCAAATAGGTAGATTTTTCTTGAGCTCATTTCTGATCCATTTTCAATGAAACTTGTTGATTTTAAAAGTACTCCTGGTCTACTTTCTTATGGCTATTTTAGTATAATTTTGTAATTTTTTTTATAAGCTCTAACAAGCTCACTGTTGGGGTCTGAGATCCCCTGTTCAGAAACTCAGCATAAGCTGAGTTTTCTCAGCTATAAGCAATCCTTCCACTGAGCTTATTAAAGCTTATCAAGGGCTGGTCTTTGGTCTTAAGGTTCTTAGCCAGGTCCTTTCCTAGTTCCAAGCTTTGGTTTGTAGTTCTAGCTTATTCATGTGCTTATTTCTTTGCTCTAAGTAGCCCCCTAGTTACTGATTTATCACACTAGTTAACATTATCAAATCATTGCATCTTGATATCCTGTGGTTAGAGCTTGTTGTAACTTGTTACATTTTGGTTCTATTAGCTTATTATAGCTTCTGTTTCTGTTTGGTGGACTTTGGTGCTTCCTAGCTTATTCAAAGTGCTTATTTCATAAGCTCTTGCATATCAGTTTCATATTTTCCCACACAAACCCTTGTTTTTCTATTTTTCCTAGCTTCTATATATTATTTTAAGCATTTCCTGAATTTTTCAGATTTTTCCTTGTTCATTTGCTATTTTTCTTGATTTAAATTAGTTTTTAATACTTTTTAAATAGCATTTAATACAAAAAATTAGAAAAAGGTTCAAAAAAATAGTTTTTCATTTTTCTTAGGCTTAGATAAATATAAAAAGTGAAAAAAGTAATTTTCCATATTTTTCATAGTTCATTTGGTAATTTTTAGCAATTTAATTAGATTTTAATAGTTTAAAATTCCTAGAAAATAGAAAAATAGTCACAAAAATACAAAAATAGTTTTGAAAAGTCTATTTTGATATTTTAGACTTTTCCAAGTCTTAATCTTATTTTTCTAGTCTTATTTCATATTTTCTTTTATTTTTGAGTATTATTATATAGTTTAAAATAGTTTTTAATTAATAATAATTACATAAATAGTAGTAAAAATAATTTTCCTTTTCTATAAATTTTCTCATATCATTAGGTTTGTAAAAATGTATTTTTCATATTTTTAGGATCTATATTGTATAAGTTTCACTTTTTATTTAGTACGTTTACGTTATTTTAATTTAAACGTAAGTTTTTAGTTTTAGGTTTTAAACGTTCATCACTTTAAAAATAGTGATAGCGTTTATTTAATAGATTTTAACTTTTTAATTTTTTAATTTGCATTTAAGTCGCTTTTATTTTATAATCTTTTTCAGTAGTGTAATTATCCATTCAAATCCTTTCCGATCACTATCATTAGTGATCAATCTATCGTCTGATCAAGTGTTGTACACACCATTGAGTCTCCGTGGGACATAACGACCCGGGAATCCCCTGTATTCTCCAGGACTTCATTGCATTTGTGTCTGAGCAGTTTTTAGTCTGTTTGACTTGACTGTTTTCCGCAGATCAGATACGTTAACCATATAATAGTCGCTTTACTTACTAAGCGTTTATCACTTACGTGTCAAGATGTTAATGTTTTGTAGGTGATCTTTGGCGAAAAGGTAATGTTTGGATTATACCTATATGAGATGATAGCGGACTTGGAAGGTCATGATATAACCAGAAGTTGCTTGTAGTTTAGGAGCTTAGGTAGTTACCGAGCTCGATGAGATTGTACACCCGTGGGTCGTTAAATGGTTATTTTGTATTTCATTAACGTTATGAAATGATGTTTATTGTCGTAATGTTTAAATAAAGTGTTCAAAGACTTAACCGGTCAAAAGTATGATTTTCTACCCGTTTTGGAGTTAAACGGGTTAAGTGTCAATTATGTAATGTAATTGTAATGGTCAAAAGGTTGTTGAAATGATTTGATGTGTTTTAAGTATGATGTTAATGTAATAAGGAGTGTTTGCATATGCATGTTATTACCCAATTTGGGGTCGAATGGGTCAAATATCTTTGGAATGATATTAGTATATTATATATCATGTAATGGTTTTAGAATGTAAAGTAATGTTTATGTTCAGGTTATGATGTTGTTTTGGTGTCAAAAGGGTTGTGTCAAATGCAATCACTACTATACAAAAAGCTATAAACACCCCCAAATAAAAACTGGTTATATAAAACCCTGTGGAAAACTAGAAGGGGGGGTTGAATAGTTTTACCAATTTAAAACTTCCTTTTAAATATTTAGATCGACTTATGTCAATCTATTTGATTGTTTATGTTGGGCGTTGATAGATAGATATATAAACGTGTAATGAAAGATAAAGAGTAAGAAGCACATCACTACGACACAAGTTATTTATAGTGGTTCGGCTACAAGGACACCTTCCTTGCCCTACTCCACTCCCCGAGTCACCTACTCGAGAGTTCGTAAGCACTACACCAACTCCCTATGGCGGAGAAGCCTTCACAACGTCGCTTAACCTTTTTCCGGTACAAAGCTAAATACCGAGTTCCTTCACACCAAGGCGAACCACACCTAACACAACGTCGCCTACCCTTTATACGGTGCTAGGCTAACCACCGAGTTCTTTCACACCAAGGAGAACTAATCATATCACAACGTCGCCTACCCTTTATTAGGTACTAGGCTAAGCACCTAGTTCCATTACTATGGAGGAACTACTACCCTTCACAACACAACACCAAATATCAAGGAGATCTACTCCTTGTTACAACATCATCAAGGATATCACCATCCTTGGAAATAAACAACTACTTATATGTATAACGATGCACCTCATCGATTATACGACCTAGGCATTATTCCCAAATGCTACATGATTTGATTCATCGGCATCCTTCACTAACGCCTTTGACACAACGCTTGGCATCCTTCACTAATGCCTTCGTCTTGACACCTTTAGCATTCTTCACTAATGCTTTGACACGGATGATGAGCACCTTTCACTAATGCTTTCATCTTGACACTTTCGGCATTCTTCACTAATGCCTTCAACCCAACATCTATGGAGAAAGGAAGAACTATCAACAAGAGAACCTTAGTTGTCTTGATGATGACGAAGCATTGCAACTCATGGACTTGAGCTTGCACGTCTTCAAGAGGTGGTGATCTCTCCTTTAAGAGGAACCTAGAAGATCACACAAAAACAAAAGACAAACTACATAGATCACTTGGATCTGAGGTTAGAGGGTTAGAATACTTGGGGGAAGTATGTGTGTAAAAAGATGAATAGAAAGGAAGAAATGGCTCTCTATTTATAGAGAAAATTCTCTACTGTTCCCCGGATCCCTTCCACTTGGGATCCGGCTAGCACAAAGCCAGAGATCCGTGGAACGCTCCTCTTTGCCCATGGGTATTTTTGGTTATGGGTCATGGGTCATGGGTTATGGGTTGATCCATGGTTTTCTTTCTAGATACAATGAACTTGGTTAAGTGGTATATATAAAACCATGGGTTATGGGTCAATACCATTTGCTAGTTTTTACCCATTTTAGTATTTACATGTTTTTACCCATTTTAGTATATACATGTTTTTTACCCATTTTAGTATACTTAGTTTAAGTATGTGCTAACCCAATATGTAAACATTAGTTGTTGTACATATATATCTAAATCATAAAATCACTTAAACTTGTTTTAGTGTTTTATGTGAAAACGTAAGTGTGTTAGGAAACTATTAACTCAAACTATTTACGTACTCTATTTGTTCCGTTAAAATGATTTTACGTTTGTTATCGACAAAACATTAGAAGATCGTAAAATATAAATAAACGTTTTTACGGCTTATTTGTATTAACAAACCCTATTCCTATGATTAAAAAAACTAGCGAGAATGGAAGGTACTTAGATTGGTTTTCTTGAAAAAACCAGTTTTCATAATACAAAACGCATAAAAATTGGGTTTGCTGGTAAAAACCAGTCTTTTTACACAATCAAAGACACCGTGCAGGTAACAACATGTCTCTTTTTATTTATGTTTTAGAAACTATTTAAAAAAAACATCGGTGCCAATATTCTTCGTTGGGTAAGACTACAGGTAAATATAGGCGGTTCTTTCAAAACTTCTAATCCTTTTAGGCGCCCTCCCCAATTTTCATAGCTTCACAAAACCCCAAACATTTGCCCCTTCACTCTCACAAACCCTAACCCCACCACCACTTAATCGTCGTTATACACCACCACCGTCGCATACCATCGCCTTCAAAGGCCAAATTCGTCACACAATCAAGCCAACAACATAATAATCGAATTAGGAGGTACAAAACTACTGCAATCGATGTTTTTGTTCAATCAACTTTGTTAATATCTCATTAATGTTGTTGTTAATTTTGATTTTGGAATAAGTTGTGTTGTTTTTACTTTCTTCTCCCCCTTTTTGTCGAAACAAAAAGTGTTAAAAGAAACTAACACAATTTTTATAAAAAAGTTATGTAAAAATGTAAAGAGAGCAAGTGACGGGAATGGTACTCGTCTTAACTCCCCCTTGACGAGTCCATCCCTTTGAAAGGGCGTCAAGGACATGACGTAAAATAAACTAATTGTGTTTGCAATTAAGTTTGCAAATGGTTCGTCTAAGTGACGAAAACGTGCTCCCCCTTGAAGATTGCAAAGATGCAATGGGATGTTGAGAAATGTAATCCTAATATTGCAAGTAATTTGCAATGTATTGTTTTGACACAAAGCTCCCCCTAGCTTTAGGGTGTCAAAGGCTTCAAGTTTAGATTGAATAGCTACAAAACAAATGTTAGAAAACAAGTATAATGCACAATTTCCTGCATATGTGATCCAAGTTAGTAGAAAAATAGTTTTCTGTCTCACGGATCCCACGGTTCCCTCCTAGTAGGGATCCGTCTAGGCAATTTTGAGGGATCCATATAGCTGATGATTAAATTCAGCAATGGTGATGTAACAAGTAATGTTAACATCAAAATGAGATATGTATTCAACCAACAAACATATACTCAATGTAATATGGCAAGTAAACTATCATTCAATAAAACATAATAGATGATCAACAAATCTCTAAAAACTAAGAGAATGATTTAGCCATATTCTACTAATACTAATAAGTGACCAAAGCTTAAGAAGCAACAATGTGCTTGAGTCTAGGGATAAGTAGACTTGTTGATTTGGTCCAATCTTTCAAGAAGATGATTAAACATGAAATGCAACTCATTTCGTACTTCTTGAACAAGTCCTTGGGTGATTAGACAATTAGAGCAATTATTGTCTTGATTAGGAACAGGATGTTTTGAGGAGGTTCTACAAATGATGGTGGAGGTACATTGAGTAATTTAGGATGAGGTTCTACTAGGAATGAGAGTGGTGGTAATGGAAATTCCTACATATGATCAAGTCCTTGGTGGTTCCTTGTTTTCAACGATGGACTAGTTGGTGATGTAGGTGGTTCCTATTTTAATGAGAATGTTGGTGAATGGGAAGTTCTCAGTGGTGAATGCTCTAATGAATAGAGAGAGGCTTGGTGAAGTCCATGCTCTAGGAAGGTTTAGACGTGCTAGAACTAGGTACGTTTGGTTTAGAGCTCGATGATCCCTTTTCTAACCTAAAAGGTTTAATGCTAATTATTGCGATTCTCTTGGCAATTGTTGAATGGGTTTGTTGAGGTGAGATTCTAGCACTATTATCTCTTACGGATGATGATTCGGTGGATGGGAAATCCTACCATTTGTGGGTTTAACCGGAGATGATTCGGTTGAGGAAATTTTGTGTACAATACGAGCAAGTTTCTTGGGTGGTTCTTGGTTGGATGAGTTAGCACTAGGAGCTTTCCTCATGATGAAATGACTAAGGAAAAGGTTTCTAAATGCTGAGAATTATGTTGTGTTTGATGACTAAGGGATTCTAGCAAGATGACTTATAAAGGGAAGGATTTGGCAAGTGCATTCAAGACTTAAGTCTCTAATATCCTTTGGAATGTGATGATTAGCATGCACAAGAGTCAACTTCAGAGTTTTACTGATCTAGGGATTTAATTAGGATGAGGTGTAGTGTTCAAGTTAGCAAGATGAGCTTGAAATGACTGTTCGAGCAAGAGTTGACATAAATCTGTCACCCGGCTCCTACGGTTCCCACCAATGGGGGATCCGTCTAGGCTAATCCTAGGGATCCGGCTCTCAGCAGCTAGGAAAGGATAGAAGTGATGTTTGAAATGTCTAAAGCCTATACCTTTTTGAGTGTTTCAGTTCTCCTAAGTGTCTTTAAATGGAAGGGTACTTAAATGTTCAAGGGCAATGAGTGATGTAGCTAATGATTGCCTTATATGGAAGAAATTGGAACTTTCGTGAGTACCAATGAATGAACAAAGATGACACTAAAATCTTGAGAGTGTCAAATGGAGCTAAATGATCCTAGTGATCAGATAGTGACTTAGGATAATGTCTTGGAGAAGATCCTAAAGGTTTTAAGGTGGGAGAACTACAATTTGATCCATTTCGACCAATTTAGAGGTAAGGATGATTATGATCAATTTTGCCATAATCGAAAGATTTCTAAGTCTAGATGTGAGGGATCATGTGAGAAATAATGAGTGATCTAGAGAGCGGAAGAGTAATGAGTTTAGGTGAAACGATAGATTGAAAAGCACTTTGAGTGTGATCCTTAATGAGCTATGAGTGAGTGTGAAGCTTACTAAGCTTAAGAAGGACTTAAGACATCCTAAAGTATTAAGTTCAGCTAGTGTGAAGTAATCTAGGAACATGGTTTGAGGTGTAAAGGATTGAAACTCCACTTCTATTTGCCCGGATCCCACGGATCCTTCACTTGAGGGATCCAGATAGTTACAAACTAGGGATCCGGCATCTGGGACAGTTTTACTTAACAGTGAGCGTTTGTTCTAAGTATCGAACTTAGAAGCTAATGATCTCTACAGTAAGCATACATGTATACAAGTAAAACATACTGAGAGCATGTAGAAATAGCACATAAGCAATTAAATGAGATCTAGCTCACAAGTAACACATAGGTTTATCAAACTTAACAACCGCTATTCAAGAAGCTCAAAATAGATTTACGATCTAGATTAGTAAATCGTTTGTATTAACAATGGCGTGCAGAGTAGATGATGGTGTTCAAGACAGTAGGGTTGTTTTGGCCAACGGAAGCAATGAACTATGTATAATCATTAAGGATGGTGATTAGCATACAATGAACTTCGTCCATGAAGTCATGTAGCTCTTCTCGATCAAAGCAAGATAATCGCTTGATGAGGCAAGTGGTTGTGATTAACTAAAAGAAAAATTAATTTTATAACTTGTTTGATTAGTAATCCTAAGACAATGCAAAGTATTTCCATTGTAAACTTACTTTAGGAAAACATAGGAGTATAAATTTCCCAAGTGAGAGAACGAATATGAGACTGTTACTAGCGGTGCTCAATTACGGCTAAACACGACCATTTTTACGGGTGATTTCACATACCCAACTTCTATCAAGGAAGCAATTCAACCGTTAGGTCAAATTGAGTTTCTAGTGCAATAAGTTCTCCAATATTCATTCTCAAGTTAGGAAAATTTATATTCCTACAATGGCCTATCGAAGAGTAACAATGATGATACTTTGCTTCGTTTAATATTATACTTGAGACAACTAAGGTGACGAAGGCGTCATGCTAAAAATAAGTTTAAAAGTTGTCCATATGGCAAACAACAAAAAATGGTTGGATGAGCTAGTTCAACATATGTTGTTGGAAAGCTTTGAGTTTGGACTTTCGGATATGAACAATTATATTTGCGTTGCAAAATAATTTACTTGAGTATATCGGATGAAATAATCAAGTTGTCAATCCTACTATGAAGCTTGGAGAGCGATCATGAAAAGGAAAATGGGAGAGTACATCATCAACACAAGTGTAGGTTATGATCCGATGTACATTCTTGTTGTTTTTAGAAAACGATACAAGAACAAAAGAAATCATATAAGCACATAAAACATTTATGTTGCACACATGACAAACTCAATCAAAAATCCATTTAGTGTGTTATATGTTTTAAACATTTTTCAACCTATATGACTTATCTAAGTATCTAAACTAACATTTTCGACACAACTAGATGTTATCCCAAACACTCCTTCAAATAGCACATTGATTAGTAGAACATTACTAAATCGACAAACAAGAGAATGAATAGCAAGGTAAGGAAACCACATATATTATTCAATCAAACAAGCACAAAAGCTATTTGAGATAAACAAATAATCAAGTAATGCAAAGAAGACAATTTATCATTTAGCGTAGCATACGAAAGTTCTTTTCATCGCTTTGTGTTAAATATAAACATGTATACCAAGCTTGATTAGTTTCTTTTATATTTATAAATATGATCAAAACTTTAATTTCAATAGAGGACACATTGTTATTCAAAAGCGAAAACATCCGTCTCCAATTAGATCAAAAGTTTGTGCAAAAGTTATGACCGAAAAATGACTTTCTATTATAAATCAATGATTCTGTAAATTATCGTTTTGAATCAGTTTATGAAATCATTTTTAAATGAAAGTAGACTCAAATACCTTTAAAACGATAGGTGGCACGACTTCTAACGACTTACGGTTAAAAAGTTATGAATTTTTGAAATTCAGAAGAAAAAAAAACTGTCTTCTGTACCACGGATCCCTTGCTTGAGGGATCCGTCCAGTGTAACCTGAGGGATCCGCGGATCTGACACAGAATTACAAAAATGTACGTTTTGACCCGACGAAAAGGTTTAGTTTTTGTAGACTTTTTAGTGAAGTTATATTACCCATTTTTACCTTTATTCAAGCTTGATTAACAAGATATCTAACAACAAAACTTCAAAAGAAAAAAAATTACTAAATCACTTTTCATATTATGCTTATTATAAGATAGAAGCATATATCACCATTTTGTCCACAAGCAATTTAGCACGTTTTTGACAAAAAATTGTAACTAAGAAAACATACCTTTGTTGTATTCCTTTTGTATGGTTTTAGAAACCATAGGCGCGAAATACTTCATGATCTTCTAAGATACCCAAATCCTTTGCTATATTCCCTTTTTATGATTTTAGAAACCATAGACGCGAAATACTTCATGATCTTCTAAGATACCCAAATCCTAGTATGAAGAACTCTCAAAGGAAAAAGAATTAGAATGATCTATCACTATCCAACATATGATGATTTCTAAAAACGTGACTCTTTGTTTTAAGAAATTCCCTTCTTTGTAGTTTTCAAACATACACGGATCGTATCAAGTTTTCAAAGTACAATATACTATAAAAAACTTGGTAACGAAGCTCTGATACCAATTGTGGAAAACTAGAAGGGGGGGTTGAATAGTTTTACCAATTTAAAACTTCCTTTTAAATATTTAGATCGACTTATGTCAATCTATTTGGTTGTTTATGTTGGGCGTTGATAGATAGATATATAAACGTGTAATGAAAGATAAAGAGTAAGAAGCACATCACCACGACACAAGTTATTTATAGTGGTTCGGCTACAAGGACACCTTCCTTGCCCTACTCCACTCCCCGAGTCACCTACTCGAGAGTTCGTAAGCACTACACCAACTCCTTATGGCGGAGAAGCCTTCACAACGTCGCTTAACCTTTTTCCGGTACAAAGCTAAATACCGAGTTCCTTCACACCAAGGCGAACCACACCTAACACAACGTCGCCTACCCTTTATACGGTGCTAGGCTAACCACCGAGTTCTTTCACACCAAAGAGAACTAATCCTATCACAACGTCGCCTACCCTTTATTAGGTACTAGGCTAAGCACCTAGTTCCATTACTATGGAGGAACTACTACCCTTCACAATACAACACCTAATATCAAGGAGATCTACTCCTTGTTACAACATCATCAAGGATATCACCATCCTTGGAAATAAACAAATACTTATATGTATAACGATGCACCTCATCGATTATACGACCTAGGCATTATTCTCAAATGCTACATGATTTGATTCATCGGCATCCTTCACTAACGCCTTTGACACAACGCTTGGCATCCTTCACTAATGCCTTCGTCTTGACACCTTTAGCATTCTTCACTAATGCTTTGACACGGATGATGAGCACCTTTCACTCATGCTTTCATCTTGACACTTTCGGCATTCTTTACTAATGCCTTCAACCCAACATCTATGGAGAAAGGAAGAACTATCAACAAGAGAACCTTAGTTGTCTTGATGATGACGAAGCATTGCAACTCATGGACTTGAGCTTGCACGTCTTCAAGAGGTGGTGATCTCTCCTTTAAGAGGAACCTAGAAGATCACACAAAAACAAAAGACAAACTACATAGATCACTTGGATCTGAGGTTAGAGGGTTAAAATACTTGGGGGAAGTATGTGTGTAAAAAGATGAATAGAAAGGAAGAAATGGCTCTCTATTTATAGAGAAAATTCTCTACTGTTCCCCGGATCCCTTCCACTTGGGATCCGGCTAGCACAAAGCCAGGGATCCGTGGAACGCTCCTCTTTGCCCATGGGTATTTTTGGTTATGGGTCATGGGTCATGGGTTATGGGTTGATCCATGGTTTTCTTTCTAGATACAATGAACTTGGTTAAGTGGTATATATAAAACCATGGGTTATGGGTCAATACCATTTGCTAGTTTTTACCCATTTTAGTATTTACATGTTTTTACCCATTTTAGTATATACATGTTTTTTACCCATTTTAGTATACTTAGTTTAAGTATGTGCTAACCCAATATGTAAACATTAGTTGTTGTACATATATATCTAAATCATAAAATCACTTAAACTTGTTTTAGTGTTTTATGTGAAAACGTAAGTGTGTTAGGAAACTATTAACTCAAACTATTTGCGTACTCTATTTGTTCCGTTAAAATGATTTTACGTTTGTTATCGACAAAACATTAGAAGATCGTAAAATATAAATAAACGTTTTTACGGCTTATTTGTATTAACAAACCCTATTCCTATGATTAAAAAAACTAGCGAGAATGGAAGGTACTTAGATTGGTTTTCTTGAAAAAACCAGTTTTCATAATACAAAACGCATAAAAATTGGGTTTGCTGGTAAAAACCAGTCTTTTTACACAATCAAAGACACCGTGCAGGTAACAACATGTCTCTTTTTATTTATGTTTTAGAAACTATTTAAAAAAAACATCGGTGCCAATATTCTTCGTTGGGTAAGACTACAGGTAAATATAGGCGGTTCTTTCAAAACTTCTAATCCTTTTAGGCGCCCTCCCCAATTTTCATAGCTTCACAAAACCCCAAACATTTGCCCCTTCACTCTCACAAACCCTAACCCCACCACCACTTAATCGTCGTTATACACCACCACCATCGCATACCATCGCCTTCAAAGGCCAAATTCGTCACACAATCAAGCCAACAACAGAATAATCGAATTAGGAGGTACAAAACTACTGCAATCGATGTTTTTGTTCAATCAACTTTGTTAATATCTCATTAATGTTGCTGTTAATTTTGATTTTGGAATAAGTTGTGTTGTTTATACGTTATTTTTATTGCTAGGTTATAAAGTCTTGATTTAGGGATGAAATTATTGAAATTTATTGTTTTTCTAAGCTCTTTGTGGGAATTAAAATTACATGACACTAAAATATATATTTTTTTCAATATAAATACAATATAATTAGTTGTAAATGGGTGTTTTGCTATAATAAATGGATGTTTTGGTTGTGTTATTTGTTTTCATAAATGGGTCCAGTGGTGACCCATGGGATACCAATGGAAAACGGAGTTCCCGGTACACAACCAGTTGGGATTTATAGGGTTGATATCTCTGCCTAACTAAGGCATACAATAGACGGGGAAGATCCTGGAAACGAAATGTTATTGTCAGCCAATGTTGACTCCAATGGAACAATTGGAAACAAATTCGAGAATAAAGGCATGAGATTGGCGAAATCGGGTGCTTGGCATCACAAACAGTTGCTCCTCATCATCCTTCCCATTTTTATCTTGTATACCGTGATCATTATTTAAATATGTTTCCGACTAGATATTGTCTCGTAAAAAGATCCTTTTAATAAAGTTCTTTTAGTAGCAGTGTGTTATATTGAAAACAGTGCCATACATGTTTAGCATTGGAAACTTGCTAAATAGCATACCATAACATTTCTTGAATCAGTTTTCATGTTATCATTTCAATCGGTGTAATATGATAAGCGAAATTTCACACACTACTTCACAATGTGGAATAAAGCCCCCTTAATTAAGTGTCGATTATATACGCTATGTTGTGTTGTAATTAGTTAAGGGGTTATGAAAAGTGATATTTTTATGTAAACAAGATGGAAACAAAGCAGCTGTCGGGAAGACAAATTACACTGGAGGTTCATTCTACCTAAGTTGTATGTAACTACAGTTCTTTATGGGCTGGGGAAATCTCCTAAGTACAAGAGAGGAAGATAGAGTTAGCATTGATTGGGAAGGAAGGAACTAGGAATCCATTTAAGAGGACTTTACCCTAGAAAAAGTCAAAGGGAGGGAAGGAACTTAAGTTTTAACACATTTTCGTTGTTTGTTCATACTATTTATGAACGTTATAACAACTAGTGTGTAACATGTTAGCTCGAAAAATGTCAATTTGAATTGTTACATGACCGGGCCGCTACTTTATGACCAGTTCGTTCTCATATGTGGTTCGTGCATTATTAAATTTATCCATTTATTTACCTGTTGGCCAATACATTGATGAAGCATTTGTATCAGGTATGGGGCAGTTAGTTGTTCCTATTTATTTCAATCACCAGTGGGTGGTAAAGGGAGTTCGGATAAAGTTCACACATGTGAAAAATATCATGTTTTCATATAATTTTCAGTTACATGTAATCAAATCATTTGCATGTTCTTTTGACATTATTACATTTTAAAATAATGTATGAGGTATTTTTTCAGTAAGCAGAAACATAATCGACGCAACACTAAAAGACGACATGGCTTAATCATTTCACAAATAGGCTGTCATCGCCTACGTCCACCGATTATTATTGCCATTACTTCAATAAAAGTGAGCCATTATCGAGGTTTGTATTAACTAATGGTTTACCAAAAAAAGTATACATTCTTAGTCATTTGTGCTAACTGCTTCATTGGTGCAAGGTATGTTAATCATCTTTTTTGTCATTGCTTATAGGTAATAGAATGTATTTCTATATGGTTGCATTGGTTTTACAAGTAATAGTAATCCTTTTGTCTTTGCTTATAAGTAATAGAGTAGTAATGTTTCTTCATTCTTGCCAAGGGTCATAAGTTGCTACACATACGTACCTTTTTATAAAAAAAAGGTTTAAGTTACCTGATTGTGTATACTATATAGCACCATTTCATAGATGTACATAATAGTAGGTAATTAACACACATAAAAGACATACTTCACTCACTTCATAGTTGTAATACATTAAATACTTTGGAAATTCAAATATATTAAAACGACAGTAACAACGGGTCAACTCAACCCATTTTGACCCAAATTGCTCATTTTGTTGCTACAGGACTCTGTTGTAGTCAACTAAGACGAGCCTTTGTTTGATGCAGCCATACATTGCAGAGCTACCATCCGTCGGGAACATTGCACTTTGCAGTAGGTTGAAAGATTTTAAGCTTACAATAAGCTGTATATGTACTCGGATTTGAATGAGCAACTTTCTATGGCCAATGAAGAAATAACGACTAAGGAGAATGTTATGAAGTAGCACACTATAATCGTTGAGGATTCTGTCTCAGGTACGTAGTAGATTGATCAAATTTAGTTCATACTCTATATACGTATTGAGATATTGTTTTAGGAATTGCAGCTGTTGGTGTGTCCTTACCTATTCAGGTTGGTATACGTTTTATTCAATAATTATGACGGTATTTGTAAATCATTTGATAATTAATACTATCATTTTATAATTTGATGCTATTATATTGCATACAGCTGAAGGATCTTCAACTTTTAACTATTGTTTGTGTTATTTTTCATTTTTGTGACGAAAGTCCTTGCATTTCTACTATTGTGGTGGCTTTACTATCTGAGGTACATTTTACACATCTTGTTATACTGTGTTTTTATTTACCTTATGAACCATGAACTAAATATTTTAATGATTGAAAAAATATATTCTATTAATTGTAGTCATGTTGATAATCGAGTATTTCTATGAGGAGTATTGACTATTTAACACCATCTTTATTATTATATTGCAAACCAACTACTATTCTTGTAGAATTATACAAAGTAACATTGTTTTGATAGGAATGAAAGTTATAGAAGAATTACGAAATGAAAGTGGCAACATGAGGCTTAATTTGTTCCTAACATGAGAAATTATCTGTTAACTTTGCAGGGCAAGTCCTTCCAAGACTCCAGTGAGGTCTCGTGTTGCTCGCCAACTTTCAACAAACTAAATGTTGATGACTTGAACAAATATCCTTGTGAGCGTAAAGTATGCTCCATGAGTTAGCCGTTGTTCTCGTTAATTTGGAGACGTTCTTTTTTATGTTACCCATTAACTATAGTTGTGTATTTTGAAGTTTGAGAACAAAAAGTTGAACACCATTATTGGTGCATGGTTTACATTGTGGCGCGATTAATCCCAGATAATGATGTTTAATTATGTTGAATTCTAGTGTTTTAATTTGGATTTTGTCTTATGTTTAGTTGAATTGACGTATTATCTTAATTTACTTTGTTAATTTCGACATTTGTGGTGTATTTTAACCACTTTATATATAATTGCTGCATTTATATATGTTTCTTTATTATAAAAAATGATTTTTAAAATTATTGGAAAGTTTTCGAAATGATTTTTTTTAATAAAATAGTTTACCAAAAAGACAGATTTTTAGTAAAAAACATCTTTTTATTCTATATAAAGATAGGTTAGATGCTTTTTATAAAGACATGTTGTGGGAGAACTAGTGTCAATGTCTAATAAAAATATGTTTGTTTACTCTATAATGGAGACCAATTTTAAGGTGAAACCCAATGTTGATGCTTCTAATAGAGATAAGTTGCCAAACCGGTTTCTATATGTTTCGATCATGGAGATACCCCATTCAGAGAGTGGTTTCAAAACCACTCTTCATGGGCCATTTTAACTGGTTTCTGTGAGATTTTTTGTAGTAGTGAGTGGTTTGTGCAGGTTTCTGGTCCATATATATGGATATGGCGTATTGAGCTTTTGGGGTGATACGGCGTATCCATGGAAATGGATAAGGCGTATCAGTACATGCAGACATAAGTGTTTATGTGTTATAATGTTTATGCAACTGGTTTCATAAAAGATGTTATATATGTTTCTTTACAAGTATATGATAAGAGTCGAAATGTCTAAGTATTATGTCTTTTTTATAAGATTTCAAGTGAAAGTTTGAAATGAAGTCGTTTCCGCGCGAAACGTTTTTTTTTTAAATCGTGTCTTTTGACGCGTCGGGCGTAGGCTGTAACAACTGGTGTGTTTCTAGACGCTAACCAATGTCATTAGTATATTAAGATATGTCCAAGTAGGAGTTGTTAGTTTATGAACGATATATAATAGACGTATGTCTGGTCCGAACTCGAGACTATGAGATTGCACGCATTGTGTAAGAGATTCAATGATTAATATATAAATTTACCATCTCAAAAGATTCACGGGACCACCTCGTAATATTTCATACAACACATCATTTCATTGAAATTGGTACATCATTTTATTTGCCCCAAAATTGTTGTATCAATTTCTTGTATTCCCCAAATCGTTGTATGGATTTTTGGTTCAGCAAGCACACGATTAACTTTGTTAATTTTAAGCAATATTGATTGAAAAAGCCTATATAAAATAAAATTTTACATATAATTAGGTGTGTCAAACTCTAGCTCGACTCAAATATTAAGTTTGAAACTACATTATCAATATGAAGAATGAGCACAAATAGTTAAATTCAGTATAGTGCCAAGCTTGAGCTCGACTCGAATATCAAGTTTGAAACTATATTATAAAACTGATGCCCGAGTTCAACTAATTGATTGATAAATTTGATTTTGGATGAAATCAATGACTTTTAATCACTTGAAATCACCACCAATGTGCCTTAGTTGTTAGACAATTTGATCTCCTTAATAGAGATACACAAATTAAAACCTAAGTACACATCTTAGGATTGAGTATAGAAGGAGTCTAAAATAGCCACGATAATACTATGATTAAACCACGTACATCGGATTTTAAAAATAGCCGTCAACAAATAACATGAAAAAATTCTCAACCATTTATACTTAAAAAGTTAATAGACAAAATGTACTAATTTCACAATAATCAAAGGACCAATTCCCATCATTTTACCAAACTTATCATCTCATTAAAAAAAATAAAAAATACTATCATTTCATTTCCCCAAATTGTTTCTTACCAAATTTTCATACCCACTATATCAATTCGAAACCCTAACCCCCAAAATTCACAAAATTAACATAATAAAATTAAAGAATGCAAAATCAAAGACTAAAACAACAACAAGAAGAAGCTATGATGCAACAACAACATCCTGGCTTATTAGCTCCTCCACAGGTTTATATACCCAAAAAAAAAGTTTTTAAATTTTGATTTTTTCCTTCATGGGTTTGGTTTAATTTTGTGTTTTGTGTAATGGGTATTGATTAGTTTTTAAAGTTAAGTGTTTTTTTAGCTTAATTTTGGTTATTGGATTGTTAGTTATGTGACTTATGTGAAAGTGAGTTTAGTTTATTTTCGCGGATCGTTGCGTTTGGAATAGTTTTTGGATTTTGTTACTTGTTTGGAAATGGCAATTATTAAATATTTAATGTTTTGTAAGCTTTTTGAATGTGGTATTTAGAAAGTTTTGGGATTCTCGTAATTTTGTAATTAAAGCTCTTGGCTTGGAACCGAGCTAATACTCGTGGAGGCGTGTTTGAAAACTTTTTTATTTGCTTGAACATGCGTATATTTTTATTCTTTTTTGCGACGTTAAATGCATTTGATCGAATTATGAGGGTGGTGCCTGATTGTTACTGTGATTCTTGAATATTCAGTTCATATTGTGATGGTTTAACTTGTCGTGGTTTAGGTGGATACCATGTGCACGAGAATCTAGTTTATAATGTATCCTAATGGGTGTCATTTAGTTTTTTAGGGTTATTGCATATGGGGTTTTGTTCTTATATGATCACATCAGGAGCACTTGGTGCTATTAACCTCAGTTTTTTGTTTAATTGTGTGTGGCATGGGACGAGGAGGGTAGTTCTAGTTTTGGAGTTTAGTTTTCTTTTTGTACATGAGGCATAAGGTTTGCTAGTATGCAAGTTCAATTTTGTTGGTCACGCAAAACATTTGTGTAATAGTATGGTACTCTTCAGCATCTGGATTGGTTTCTTATGCTGAATAAATACATTTGGGGGGTCTAATCACACTGCGAGTGTATTTTGAATAGGTTCGGAAATAGATGTCATTAGAGTCAAGACAACAAAAGCATTCTATTGCTGCTTGGTCTTAGTGGATAGTTTTATATAGCTGTTAGATCCAGTGATGACACATAATCAAAACCCTGTTCTTAGATGTATAAGAACTGTTGATCTTTTTTTTGGGTACGAGGGAAACTATACCGAGCCACTGTAGATGACCTGGCAGGTAAAAAGGTAAACCCCAGACTCCACATACCACCCAGCACGACCCATGGAGCCTGGAAATCACTAGCCATTCGCAATTGTGGATTATATGGCTTGGGCGGGTGGAACCAAGGAGTTTGCAGCTAACGGTATTTGAACTTGAGACCTCTTATTGGGACTCTTAAGCCCTTACCACTAGGCTGCGCCCTAATGGTTAAGAACTGTTAAATGTTTGTAAACAGTTAGCACCTTTTTTAAGTCTGATTGTGAGTTCAAAGGTGAAAATCAATATTCCATAGTTCTTGAAAGCAAGTGATCAAAGTCATTGCGTAAGATTTCTCAAGTTAGTTGTTGACTTACTAGTAATTGTGTGAGGCTTAGGAAGTCATAGCCTGATCTTCTTGCATGGTTTTTATGGCACTTTTACCTTCTAAGCTTATATAGGATAAATTTGTGGACATTTGTTTGTTTTGTGAGTGTTTATTTGTTCGCTGGTTTGTAGTTTAGTAGTGGATACATGATACACTTCTTCTTGGGCCTAGTTTACTCTAGTTTCTTGCAGCCCAATTCTGCACACTGGTATGATGTTCAAAGTTAAATTTCTGTATTTTATGGATAATCTTCACATTATATCTCGTATGAAGATAATAATACTATGATCTGTTTGTGCAGATATTACGTGAAGGTTATCGTGTTGAAGGCGATCATCTCCAACCAAAACCAATTAACCCACTTCGTTCTTCTGGTGATCAGCCTAATAATAATAATGCATCCGGGATATTATCCCCCAATTATGATATCCCAGAAGCCGTTTCAGGCCAACCATCTAATGAAGTTGCAAAACCAAGTGACAGTGGAACAAATAATACATCAATGATGACGTCCCAGAACATGGGAAATAGTATGGGGCAGAACCCAATTAATATGAACCAGGCTTCGAGTATAAGTAATGTAATAAGCCAACAACTTCGGTCCGGGTTGATAACACCAGCTCAAGCAGCTATCATGACTAAAAAGCTAAGAATGGCACAGAGCAGAAATATATTGGGTGGGGCTAGCGGGCAAGCCGGCAATATTACTGGGTTGGCGGGTGCTAATAGGCAGGAAACAACTTCCCCACTACAGGCAGTTCTTTCGCCGCCTCAGCAGCAGGTCGGTTCACCATCAATGGGAATACCACAGCAACAACAGGCTAGCCCCCAGCAAATGAGCCAGCGAATGGCAGGGGCGATCTCAGGCATGGGAAATAGTATGGGGCAGAACCCAATTAATATGAACCAGGCTTCGAGTATAAGTAATGTAATAAGCCAACAACTTCGGTCCGGGATGATAACACCAGCTCAAGCAGCTATCATGACTACAAAGCTAAGAATGGCACAGAGCAGAAATATATTGGGTGGGGCTAGCGGGCAAGCCGGCAGTATTACTGGGTTGGCGGGTGCTAATAGGCAGGAAACAACTTCCCCACTACAGGCAGTTCTTTCGCCGCCTCAGCAGCAGGTCGGTTCACCATCAATGGGAATACCACAGCAACAACAGGCTAGCCCCCAGCAAATGAGCCAGCGAACTCCAATGAGTCCACAGTTGAGTTCTGGCGCCATTCACCCTCCAATGAGCTCAGGAAATCAAGATGGTGCATGTCCTCCTAGCCCACAGTTGAGTTCACAAACAATGGGATCCGTCAGTAGCATGACCAATTCACCAATGGATATGCAGGGTGTCAACAAGAGCAGCTAGCACTATTTTTAAGGTTTTTTTTGTCTCACATTTGTCATCTAATGTTTTTAGTATTTTACTGGTTCATGGTCTTTTGACACAACACTCTGTTATGCAAATATCAAGTCTGGGACAATCTAATGTTTACATATCAACGTTTTATAATATTAAACTCTTAGCATAATGCATCTGTTTCAAACTTAAATAATATTATAGTAGTTTTATTATCTTTGTAAGACTGTCTGAAACTAGAGCCTGCAAGGGAGATTATTAATCTCAGTCTTGACCTGGTTGCTGGTGTTATCATCTAGATTGGTACACCCAGAGAGAGCCATGGTAAGCTCGAGTTCCTCTTTCAGCATTTCAAGCACCCTTGTAACTCCATGCTCCGCTTTTGCTGCTAACCCATACACAACCAAACGTCCAATCTGCGATATCAAAATAATGAGGTTGACTATAAGAGATCACTAGGTTTTTGAGACATTACTGCAGTTGTAGGTGAATTACTGTAACAGCTTGTGCACCAAGAGCTAAAGCATTGAAAATATTTGTTCCTCGCCTTATAACTAGCTTTTTAATTACTAATCAATTTCGCAAGGTAAAAATTATAAAGGGAATGTTTCCTACTCCATATATCCTACAAGCATTGTGCACCAGATGATCCAAGATTTAAATTTTCAAGAATCTTATGCATTTGATGTTTCCAAAGATAAGTTTTTTCTTTGTTCTTCAGTTGCTTTCAAACAAAAAAGACAATGGCAACAAATATTTGTGAAGTCGCATACATGTTATCTACGATATTATTCGTGGTGGGAATTTATATTTCCCTTTAATTTCTGGACATATGTATATTACATACTATATATTAATGTATCACATGCGTATATTCTATTATATATGATCCACATTATATATGATCCACCAATGTCGTCCAAACTACAAATTATTCTGATGATAGAAGTAACAATAATTGAAAGAATCTTTATCATTCCTTGGATTTTCTCTTGTTTAAAAGAAACTCAACCTAGTTTTAGTACAACATCGACAAAGATATGTAAGATTCTAATATCTTGGACGAGACGTCCTAAAGTGTTTGTATCCTTTAGAGTAGCCAAATGTCCTAGACCGTGATGTACTTGATTCTTTGCATTCTTTTATTTTTTTTCTTCTTATTATTATTTTTGCACTTTTGTGTTGATTAAAGTGCTACTTATACAAATCTTTCATTTGAACGAAGTATCAAATTAAGGTGCTTCTCTCCAAAGTATTTTTCACAATAAACTCACCCTGCTAGTAGTCGTACTGTTACGGTTTCGTGGTTAAGTTTTCACTTTGATCATGGGATTACAAACTCTTCCAAGAATTTTGCATGCTAAGCAAGGAAAACAAAGAATTCTTTCTCCGTCATCAGCCACTCAAACACCAAAAGGCTATTTCTCCATTTATGTTGGTGAAAGCAGAAAGAAGAGATTTTTAGTTCCATTGGCGTATCTTAGACATCCTTCGTTTCAAGCCTTGCTGAATTTGTCTCATGATGAGTTCGGCTATGCTCATCCTATGGGAGGTCTAACATTTCCATGCAAAGAGGAGACCTTCATTGAAGTCACCCGAGACATTGTCAAATGTTAACAAAGAATGACTTTCTTATAATTTTCCTTGTAGATTTGTAGTCCTTTACGAGCTTTCTTTTTGTAGATAGTAATTATCGAAACTTCTTGTTAGAAATATAGTAAATATTAGTTTAATTATGAGTAATTTTTTACTTCATATTTTCATTGCTCTTTGTTACTATCTAAAAGTCTTCAATTGCATTCTTAGTATACTGTTAAGCGTAAACAATTAATTGACCGATGCGATCTAACATTATTAAGGTAAAAATTGGTGGCCAGCTAAACATTTCCACCATGAAATACCATAAATTTTGCCATCGTCAAAAACATATATGCAAAAGAATACTTTTACGCAGTCATTAATAAATCATTCTTTGCTACACCTGCAGGTAGAGAAAATATGATTCACAATATTTCGCTATTATATTTACCAAATAGGAAACAACTAAGAACATTGCCAATGTATGGTTGTGAACAGGTTTTAATGCATGTGAAAACCAACAATTGTTTTATTGAGGTATCAAAGAACTTAATAGAATATGAAAGAGATAGTATTTTTTTGTGCACATCAAACATATTTTCAATCATAAAATTATATTAATTGTAGCAAGATGCTATATTTACAAATTTAGTTCACAATTAAATTTCTAATATCCCAAAACAGGATATAATTAATATCAGTGAAAAATGAAAATTAACTGCGAAATTGAAGTTGGTAGGAGAATATACTTTGGAGAGAAGCTCGTGAGTAGTTGTGTATTGACTCATAACCATTATGCTTTAATAGCCCGTTAGTTAGCTAAACAATTCTGCAAAGAAAAAAAAAGGAACCGAAGAATGTGAAGGGATATGGAAATTTACTACTCCATATCATACAAGCATATCTCAGTGTGCACCAAATGATCCAAGATTTCAAGATTCCTATGCTGTGATCTTTCCAAAGACAAGCTTTTCTTGCAAACCAACTACTATTCTTGTAGAATTATACAAAGTAACATTGTTTTTGATAGGAATGAAAGTTATAGAAGAATTACGAAATGAAAGTGGCAACATGAGGCTTAATTTGTTCCTAACATGAGAAATTATCTGTTAACTTTGCAGGGCAAGTCCTTCCAAGACTCGGTGAGGTCTCGTGTTGCTCGTCAACTTTCAACAAACTAAATGTTGATGACTTGAACAGATATCCTTGTGAGCGTAATGTATGCTCCATGAGTTAGCCGTTGTTCTCGTTAATTTGGAGACGTTATTTTTTCTGTTACCCATTAACTATAGTTGTGTATCTTGAAGTTTGAGAACAAAAAGTTGAACACCATTATTGGTGCATGGTTTACATTGTGGCGCGATTAATCCCAGATAATGATGTTTAATTATGTTGAATTCTAGTGTTTTAATTTGGATTTTGTCTTATGTTTAGTTGAATTGACGTATTATCTTAATTTACTTTGTTAATTTCGACATTTGTGGTGTATTTTAACCACTTTATATATAATTGCTGCATTTATATATGTTTCTTTATTATAAAAAATGATTTTTAAAATTATTGGAAAGTTTTCGAAATGATTTTTTTTAATAAAATAGTTTACCAAAAAGACAGATTTTTAGTTAAAAACATCTTTTTATTCTATATAAGATAGGTTAGATGCTTTTTATAAAGACATGTTGTGGGAGAACCAGTGTCAATGTCTAATAAAAATATGTTTGTTTACTCTATAATGGAGACCAATTTTAAGATGAAAACCAGTGTTGATGCTTCTAATAGAGATAAGTTGCCAAACCGGTTTCTATATGTTTCGATCATGGAGATACCCCCTTTAGAGAGTGGTTCCAAAACCACTCTTCATGGGCCATTTTAACCGGTTTCTGTGAGATTTTTTGTAGTAGTGAGTGGTTTATGCAGGTTTCTGGTGCATATATATGGATATGGCGTATTGAGCTTTTGGGGTGATACGGCGTATCCATTCCCATGGATACAACATATCGACCTGTGTACCAATATGGCGTATCCATGGAAATGGATAAGGCGTATCAGTACATGCAGACATAAGTGTTTATGTGTTATAATGTTTATGCAACTGGTTTCATAAAAGATGTTATATATGTTTCTTTACAAGTATATGATAAGAGTCGAAATGTCTAAGTATTATGTCTTTTTTATAAGATTTCAAGTGAAAGTTTGAAATGAAGTCGTTTCCGCGCGAAACGTTTTTTTTTTAAATCGTGTCTTTTGACGTGTCGGGCGTAGGCTGTAACAACTGGTGTGTTTCTAGACGCTAACCAATGTCATTAGTATATTAACATATGTCCAAGTAGGAGCTGTTAGTTTATGAACGATATATAATATACGTATGTCTGGTCCGAACTCGAGACTATGAGATTGCACGCATTGTGTATAGATTCAATGATTAATATATAAATTTACCATCTCAAAAGATTCACGGGACCACCTCGTAATATTTCATACAACACATCATTTCATTGAAATTGGTACATCATTTTATTTGCCCCAAAATTGTTGTATCAATTTCTTGTATTCCCCAAATCGTTGTATGGATTTTTGGTTCAGCAAGCACACGATTAACTTTGTTAATTTTAAGCAATATTGATTGAAAAAGCCTATATAAAATAAAATTTTACATATAATTAGGTGTGTCAAACTCTAGCTCGACTCAAATATTAAGTTTGAAACTACATTATCAATATGAAGAATGAGCACAAATAGTTAAATTCAGTATAGTGCCAAGCTTGAGCTCGACTCGAATATCAAGTTTGAAACTATATTATAAAACTGATGCCCGAGTTCAACTAATTGATTGATAAATTTGATTTCGGATGAAATCAATGACTTTTAATCACTTGAAATCACCACCAATGTGCCTTAGTTGTTAGACAATTTGATCTCCTTAATAGAGATACACAAATTAAAACCTAAGTACACATCTTAGGACTGAGTATAGAAGGAGTCTAAAATAGCCACGATAATACTATGATTAAACCACGTACATCTGATTTAAAAAATAGCCGTCAACAAATAACATAAACGAGAAAATTCTCAACCATTTTTACTTTAAAAGTTAATAGACAAAATACTAAATTTCACAATAGTCAAGGTACCAATTTCAATCATTCCACCAAATTTACTACCCATTTCATATCATTTCATTTCCCCAAATAGTTTCTTACCAAATTTCATACCCACTATATCAATTCGAAACCCTAACCCCCAAAATTCACAAAATTAACAAAATAAAGTTAAAGAATGCAAAATCAAAGACTCAAACAACAACAACAAGCTATGATGCAACAAGCTATGCTTCAACAACAATCTTTATATCCTCATCCTGGCTTATTAGCTCCTCCACAGGTTTATATACCCAAAAAAAAAGTTTTTAAATTTTGATTTTTCCTTCATGGGTTTTGTTTAATTTTGTGTTTTGTGTAATGGGTATTGATTAGTTTTTGAAGTTAGTGGTTTTTTTAGCTTAATTTTGGTTATTGGATTGTTAGTTATGTGACTTATGTGAAAGCGAGTTTAGTTTAGCTTCGCGTATATGCGTTTTTATGATAACGAATGCGTTACGTTTGGAATAGTTTGTGGATTTTGTTACTTGTTTGGAAATGGCAATTATTATATATTTAATGTTTTACAAGCTTTTTGAATGTGGTATTTAGAAAGTTTTGGGATTCTCGTAATTTTTTAATTAAAGCTCTTGGTTTGGAACTGAGCTAATACTCGTGGAGGCGTGTTTGAAAACTTTTTTTTTTTGGCTTGAACATGCGTATATTTTTATTCTTTTTTGCTACGTTAGATGAATTTGATCGAAATATTGAGGGTGGTGCTTAATTGTTATTCTGTGATTCTTGAATATTCAGTGCATATTGTGATGGTTTAACTTGTTGTGGTTTAGGTGGATACCTTGTGCACGAGACTCTATTTTGTAATGTATCCTAGTGGATGTTGTTTAGTTTTGTATGGTTACTGCATATGGGTTTCCGTTCTTATATGATCATATTAGGAGCACTTGGTGCTATTAACCTCAGTTTTTTGTTTAGCTGTGGGTGGCATGGGACGAGGAAGGTAGTTCTAGTTTTGGAGTTTAGTTTTCTTCTTGCTCATGAGGCATAAGGTTTGCTAGCACGCAAGTTCAATTTTCTTGGTCACGCAAAACATTTGTGTAATATTATGGTACTCTTCAGCCATCTGGATTGGTTCTGTTGAAAAAATACATTTTGGGGGTCTAATCACATTGCGATTGAATAGGCTTCAAAATAGATGTCTAGAGTCAAGACAACAATATCACTCTATTGCTGCTTGGTCTTAGCGGATAGTTTTATTTATTTGTTAGACCCAGTGAAGACACATAATCAAAACCCTGTTCTTAGATGTATAAGAACTGTTGATCTTTTTTTTTTGGTACGAGGGAAACTATACCAAGCCACTGTAGGTGACCTGGCAGGTAAACCCCAGACTCCACATACCACCCCGCAAGACCCATGGAGCCTGGATATCACTAGCCATTCACAATTGTGGATTATATGGCTTGGGCGGGTGGACCCAAGGAGTTTGCAGCCAACGGGATTTGAATTTGAGACCTCTTATTGGGACTCTTAAGCCCTTACCACTAGGCTGCGCCCTGATGGTTAAGAACTGTTAAATGTTTGTAAACAGTTAGCACCTTTTTTAAGTCTGACTGTGAGTTCAAAGGTGAAGATCAAATTTCCGTAGTTCTTGAAAGCAGGTGATCAAAGTCATTGCATAAGATTTCTCGAATTAGTTGTTGACTTACTAGTAATTGTGTGAGGCTTAGGAAATCATAGCCTGATCTTCTTGCATGGTTTCTATGGCACATTTACCTTCTAAGCTTATATAGGAGAATTTTGTGGACATTTGTTTGTTTTGTGAGTGTTTATTTGTTTGCTGGTTTGTAGTTTAGTAGTGGATACATGATACACTTCTTCTTGGGCCTAGTTTACTCTAGTTTCTAGTTAGTGGGGATCTTTATCTTTTTTATTCTTAGCTTTTATTTTTTAGTCTTTTTCCTTTTTTTTACTTTTTTATTTTGCAGATTGAGCCTATCCCAAGTGGAAATCTGCCTCCTGGCTTTGATCCAAATACATGCCGCAGTGTGTGAGTGGTTTACGAATGGTTTTTCTAGTTCTTTTTTCTTTTTCTTTTTCATTTGCATGTTTTAGCATGACAAAGCCTTGATAAGACCCCGTTAACCTACTCTGTGCTGTTTAAATTGCAATATTTGTATTCTATAAAATTTGCATTTCTCGGCCTGTAATATATATATACAGATTTTGGAGTTTGTAATTGTAATATGTTAAGTGTCAAAAGTAGGATGATTATATGTTTATATGTGTATGAAAACTGGGGTATATTCTATAGCTAAACTTATTTTCTTTCTTTTCTTTTCTTTTTTCTTTGAATTTCTAGTTTTTTTATTTTTGAGTAATTGCAGGTATGTTGGGAATGTTCATATACAAGTGACTGAACCACTTCTTCAAGAGGTTTTTGCAAGTACTGGTCCTGTTGAAGGCTGCAAACTCATAAGAAAAGAGAAGGTAGCTACTTATATTTTTAACTTGGTAGAAGTTCTTGATCAAGTTTGCATATAAAGCATTCAACTTACCTACTTTTTATATGGTTTATCGTTCTTTTTTTTTATGTGCAGTCATCTTATGGATTCATTCACTACTTTGATCGTAGATCAGCTGCGCTTGCTATATTATCACTAAATGGGAGGCATTTGTAAGTGTTATTTTTTAATAAAGTTATGTTGTGCTTTGCTATCTTCCTTCACCACTTCTAATTAATTTTATTTTCAGGTTTGGACAACCTATTAAAGTTAACTGGGCATATGCCAGTGGACAGAGGGAAGACACATCAGGTACGTTTTATGCAGTTTTTATCTTAGTTGAATAATTTTTGTAAAGGTTAGGCTTCTATACATGCTATTGTTAATAATTGTTGGGCATTACTTTGATTATGGCAATTTAATCTCATGACATTCCGGTCATTCCCATTTGTAATTTGCAGGTCACTTCAACATATTTGTTGGTGATCTTAGCCCTGAGGTTACTGATGCTATGCTGTTTGCATGTTTCTCTGTTTATCCTAGTTGTTCGTGAGTACATTGTCTCTCTCTCTGACACACACACACACAAAATAATATACTTTTATTTATTATTCGTTAATCTGTTGTAGGGACGCAAGAGTTATGTGGGATCAGAAAACTGGTCGTTCACGAGGTTTTGGGTTTGTTTCTTTTCGGAACCAACAGGTTTATTTTTTATAACTGAAACTTTTTTTAATGCTGGACTTTACTTTTGGAGAAAATGGTGGCACAAGTCTGTATTTTTCTAAAAGCTTAACTAAATTCCATTTTTACGACCCTACCTGTGTTTGCGTGATATCTCCACCTTTTTTTCTAGGAAAATATCAGCAAGATTAAAATTGTACTTTCACTATTTGTATGGTTATAATCGGAACTAAAAATCTGACTTTATTCTTTCCTGTGCAGGACGCTCAAAGTGCTATAAATGACTTAACTGGTAAGAGTTACCTCAATACTTCATGTTATCATGTCTGTTTAATTTTCAAATGTCGAGAACTTTTAAACTCAGAACATTGAGTTTGATTGATATGGAGCTATACGCAGTATTTTCTTTGATTGCAAGTTTCAGTTTTACTCGCTTTAACTACAGTTTATTTACATCATTATTCAACCTAATCTTATCAGGGAAGTGGCTCGGCAGTAGGCAGATACGCTGCAATTGGGCTACCAAAGGTGCTGGTACCAGTGATGAAAAACAGGCCTCAGATTCTAAAAGTGTGGTGGAGCTAACAAATGGTTCTTCAGGTTTGCTGAGTTGGTTATAGATTAGAACTTTAAAAATTGTCATTCCGAGTATTATTTGGTCATGATATTATTTAACTTGCAGAGGACGTGAAGGAGCCTGTTAATGGTGATGCTCCTGAGAATAACCCACAGTATACTACAGTTTATGTTGGCGGCCTTGCTCCAGAAGTAAGGAATCATATTCTTTAGCTATATATCTATGAGTATATGACATTAATATTTTGCACTTTTGCATGTAACCATCGTATTATTTTGCCTTATGATTGAAAATTGTTGTGCGACTTCAAGATGTTTTGGAAGTTCAGTTTTTCTTATATGGCTAGTTACTGATGGACATGAATTGAATTATACAATATTGATTTCAGGTTACCCAGCTTGAGCTCCATCGTCACTTCCATTCCCTTGGTGCTGGAGTAATTGAGGAAGTTCGGGTGCAACCTGATAAAGGGTTTGGTTTTGTGAGATACAATAGCCATGGCGAGGCTGCTTTGGCTATTCAGATGGGAAACACACAATCCATTCTTTACGGTAGACAAATTAAGGTGCGCATGTTGTTGATCTTCTGTCTGCTTTCTCTATTTTCATTAATTATTGAGTTTCACAAGCTTTTTAGTGATGGACAATTGCTAGCTTGCAACTATAAAGTAAGCCAAGGACAAGATCAAATTACTTTACCCGTTTTACGTGGGATTACTTCTTTTAGTCTACGTTTCTATCTTACATTTGGGTCTAGCTCAGTAAGTATAAAACATGTTTAGCGAGTGTTTGGCATTATGTTTGAAATTTTAAAGTATTATGTGATGTGATGAAATCAGAATCAGATTATCGACTATAACAAAATAGGGCTGCAGGAGATTTTTTTTGGATGGGCTATGTTGGTTGTAGATGTGATAATCAGTTAATCAACTCCGGTGTTTAACAAATTCTGATTTATATCATTACATGCAATGACCCCGAAATAGTAATATAATCAGAATCAGTTCTGTTGCAGCTGTTCCTATAGTGATTATTTATTTAAAGATGTGTGTTTGACCTATAAGTAATCAAAGAATTAGATAACTCGCATCAGTTTCACAATAGCCAAATGGTGAAAACTGATTATTTCCAACCTGAAATTGCTTTAAATGGATAAAAACTTGCAAAACGCAATGCAAACACCCTCTTAGATAACTTGGTGTGTAATCCTGACTTTTGACTTGTTATGTATGCAATTTAGTGCTCTTGGGGAAGTAAGCCGACCCCACCAGGAACAAGCTCAAACCCACTTCCACCGCCCGCACCTGCGCCAGTGCTATCAGCTGCTGACTTGTTGGCTTATGAGCGACAACTGGCAATGAGTAAGATGGGAGGGATGCCTGGCATCGGGATGCATCCTTTTAAACAACCACCTATGGGCATGGGTATGGGCATGGGTGGTGCTGCAGCAAGCCAGGCCCTTTATGATGGCGGTTTCCAGAATGTTGCGGCTGCCCAACAACTCATGTACTATCAGTGAGTGAATACTATGGGGTTTTTCTTTGAGTTATGCTTTGTTTGTGAGTTTCTAGGAGGCTTTCTGATGTTTTATCTTTCCCTTTTCTTATATTTATCCTTTGCCCCATGTTGTCCTACTTATATATGTTTGCCATGAGTATGAATACATATTATGTAATTTAATGCTATTTACGGGGATGCCTGCTTGTTTGTAACTGTGATGAGTGACTTTGTTTGTTTGGTCCAAGACAAATGCCTGATCCTTGGGAATGAGTGACCACTGTTTTGAGGAATTGCACTAATTGGGTATGTTATCTGCCGGACTTGCACCAACTGTAAACCTCGTCTGAAAGTCTTTGATTGTGTCAAGCAAAACATGTGTGAAGTGCAATCATAAGCTTTCAAGAGATAAGCTTTAGGGCCAAACATATGTCTTTCCCATGTAGAGAGGGCTTGTCTATGACTTGCAAGATATGTGTTATTGGCTTATTGTGGATAATTTATATCTCACTTTGTCTAAGCAATTGTTCAAAATGGATTTACATTAACCAGATTTTCACGAGTTGTATCTCGCTCTTGGCGCATAATTGGTTTTACTCGAAAACCATTCCATGATGTAAAATACGGGATGACATATATGACTTGAATCGACAAACCACAATACAACGAGTATCAAATTTTCGATCATTCAATATTTCTACACAAGGCTTCCAAACCCAAAATCTGGATTTGAGTTGATTGTTTATACCTTGAGAGGTAACAAAGATTGTCATGTAATAGTACCAAAATATATTTCTTTTATTAATCTTCTGACTTGATGCAACATCATGGTAACTTGAGAAGAAATATTGTAACACCTGCCTTGCACCACAAACTGTGCACCAAGTTTTTAAGTTCAAACATTTCTATATATTTGATGATTTCTGCCAGAAGCTTAGTCAAGTTAGTTCACTGTCAACACGTTAGCATCTATGGAAAGTGTATAATATTTCACTTTTGAATATGCCTTCTTGAAGTTAGACATGACTAGGGAGTTACAAAAAAGCATGCATTTGCATAGCAAGTTATATATTTCTCTCTATGCAATATATGCATATCCAATTTCTCTCCATTAGTTAATCTTTAGAATACATGTCTTGATTTAAGTTAAGCACACCAAAAAGACTCGAGGATCTAAAAAAAGACTCAAAGACCCACACAAAAGTACATAGAATTACTCCGTTAAAAAAATACAGTTTTAAAGCTATGTTCACAATTATTTAATGCACACTATATATTTATACAACACCTATAATTAATGTTTGTCATTAAATACCCTCTTATTCAAAAATACAATTAATATACTACAAATTACAAACTAAACAAGCTACTAATGTGATCATATGTCATAACCAAATCACCTAAATTTGATTGAAAAAAAGTATACATGTCAAAGTATGAAAATTTGCAGATGATTTATAAAGTATGAAAATATGTAACTTTTGAATACTGTAATTTATATATTGTTAAGAAATGTAATATATAGATTTACTAATCATATATTTGCACGAACTAATGTATATTGCTCTATGTTTACACGCTATATAATATTGCGACGAAAAAAATTACAAAACATTTATTGACTCGCAAATACCTTTTACCGCCTATTATCACAATTTTGTAATACTACTGACTGACATTTTCGTATTGCCATTGCATCGTGATACGTGTGTACTATACCATTTTAATATGAGATAATGTGCGAAAAATTATTCTCTAAAATTCTCGTCATGCTTAAGGCTATTATCACGAAAAACATAAAATTAAATAAATACTATTTGCCAAAATTTTGATTATAGAGTATATGCGCAACGTGCGAATACACAACTAATAAACTTAAAAATAAGGAGTAGGGATCCAGTGAGAATTAAATTAAAATAAGAAGTGGTGAGAAGTGACCAAAACCACGCATTTGAGATGCAACCACTTGCATTAGATGCATTTCTATTCATATAGATGCAACATCTTGAGTTTCGAAAGTTAATTTGATGTATAGATGGTGCAAATTGATTTTCATGATTTCGGCACGTGCAGAGGAACAAAAAACAAGAGAAATCATGAAATGTATCTTATATACGTATATGCATCTGATTAAAAGCTAGAAAACACACTATGGTGCGTTATAATGCATCTAAGATTATATGGATCCATCTAATTTAGATCGGTGCATCTCGGATTTACAGTTATAGTTCTTCTTATTCATTCTTATTTTAATAATTATCTTCTTATTTGATCCTAACTCTAAAAATAAGTGACAACTTAAATCATAAAAATGCAAATTTCCGTAAATAAACTAGATACTATAAAAAAAAACCAAAAATAAAACAAACACAATAACCAAACGAGGCGCTTTATTTCACAAACCTTTATTTCCCTACTTACCAAGGGATAAGTCCCAGCCGTTGGATCAATCCAACATCTTTTAAGGATTAAAAACACGGAGGGACCATTCTTGCCAAAAGCCGAAACTTTCCCCCACCACAAAAACACAACACACGCACTCATTTCACCATCACAAACAAAACGTCCCTTTCTCTCTCATAATTCTCTCACTAAAAACAAACCCTAACTATCAAAATCAACCAACAATTAACCGTCAAAAAAAAAACACACAAAAACACATCAATCTTCAACTAAAAAAGAAAAAGCACAAAAAAAATGGATCAAAACAAACCTACCAACTTCGAAAACGATGGTACGAAGCTTCAAACTAATTATTTAGATGTTATTTATGTATCTCTACTGATTTTATACTTATTTATGAATGTTATTGCTATTTATGAACATTTTTCTGTATTTTTTTGCTGTATTAATGACATGCAATTGATGATTATGTATTTATTTGAGATTTTGCTGTCATACTGTAAAAGAAGAAGAAATTTATGAAGATTTTGCTGATTTTAGATGTTTTTAGGTGTTTTAGACCGTTTGACAAAATATCACATGTGATAAAACAGTTGTGGTAGTGATTTGGTAGTCTTAGTGGTTTAGTTTTGATTTTTGATACTGGTAGTGGTGGTGGTAGTGGTAGTGGTAGTGGTGGTGGTGGTAGTGGTAGTGGTGGTGGTGGTGCTTCAGTATAGTGGTAGTGATAGTAGTAGTGGTAGCGAACGTCGATTTGACTTTTAGCGTTCTTCGTGATAATGGATATGTTTTTAGCTTGTTACGAGTATAATTTTGATGTAACTTATGATGCGTTTTTGAGTGTGACAGAGAAATATTTTATGGTATATCACTAGTGAAAAAAACAGATGTAGCGATAATTGATTACTTGTCACACGATTAGTGATCATGTAGCGCGATAACTGATACATTTTTAGTGTTTTTTGTGGTAGAGGTGGTGGTTTAGTTATGACTTTTCGTAGTCGTAGTGTTACTAGTAGTGGTAGTGGTACTGATGGTAGTGATGATGATGAAGAGCAGACGCGAATAACTTAAATATTTAATGGTATATCACCAGTGATAAAAACAGATATAGTGATTTTTTTATTTTTATTTTTGATAGTATAACAACTGTGATGATAAGCCGTTATACTTGAAATAACTATATTTCAAATACATTTTTGATTAGAATTTACAGTGTCTTTTTGTTTTACATAACATAAGACATTAAAATTTTGATTTTGAAAAAAATGTAGAAGATGATATTTACAAGCATCTGGAGACAATACAAGCTTTAAACGGTCAGTTTTTGTCTGCTAATAAATCTTTAAACATAAAAATTGCAGACATTCTGTTTGTTTCTTAAAACAAAATTTGTAAATGCAGTTTTGTCGACAAGCAAATTTTTGAGCGTATCTCCAGAGATTCAAAAGGAAAAAGGTAAATTCCAACATATAAGCATGTCTCCTTTAGAAAAAATATCAACTATGATAAACCCTGTATGTATGCGGCATACTTGTTTTGACATTTAGCTTCTGTGTTATATCACATGTGATACAAATTGATATGACATACTTGCAGTAGAATGTTATAAAATTGTATGGCGCATAAACATTCAGAGTTTATATTTATCAGCAATAAATATTCATGAAAACTTACTTGGGATTTGTTTTGTGCAGATTTGAATACAAGTCTAAAAGAAATGAAAAAGAAAAGAAGCAAGAAACAAACTCCAATTCAAAAAAGCACCATATCCAGAAAAAAAGCAACCAACACCACCACCAGAAACAACACAAACACCAACACCAGAAACAACACTACCACCACCAGAAACACAACAGCAAACATCTACACCCTCACCACAGAAAACAACCACAAAATACACAAAGTCATCAATAAAAAATACCTATCTAGAAAAGATACCCACAAAACATATAACAACCATTGCACGATCAAGGCTTGTTACACCATTAAATCAAGCATCACCCGAAATGACATCACCAGAAAACACACCAATAACAACTCTAGCAACCATAGAAACCACACCAATACCACCAACAGCCCAACCAACAAACATGGAAGAAACACCATCTGAACCAACACCAGAAACAACAACCCAAACAACACCCGAAGCGACACCCCAAGAAACTGTCATACCCAAAGAAGCAAACCCAAAGTTGAAACCCAAGCAACCAAAGAAACGAAAAGAACAACCAACAGATTCACCAGTTGCTGTAACAAGATCAGCATAAAAAAAACAACAAACCGAAAAACAAAAGAAGGTAGAAAAAGGAAAGAGAAAGAGAGGGGAAGAAAAAGTTGAGGATGCAAGAAAGAAAAAGAAGGAAGAAACAAAGAAAAAGAAAGAAGAAGAAGAAAAGAAAAAGGAAGGAAAGGCAACAAATAAATAAAAAATGGAGGAAACGAAGAAGAAGAAAGAAGAAGAAACGAAGAAGAAAGGAAGAAGGAATAAGCAAAGAAGAAGAAAGAACAGACGAAGAAGGGCAAGGAAAAAATGGAGGTGGAAGCTGAGGAAGAAGAAGAAGAATATGTCATTCCATTCAAGTCCTTAAGGGCTAAAACGACTGTCCAACCGTTTTACGATGCAACACATTCGCTGAGCCCAGAAAGAAGGAAAATGGTCACAGCAATGGGATTTGGAACAATGATTGATTTTCCGTTGCAAAAAATTCCCTGGAAAGCTGCCCTACTTCATATTGACACATATGGATATGGAAAAGATGCAAATCAACTTGTCAAATGGGGGTGTAATAAAAATCACACCGAAAACGATTAGAGAAGTTTTTGGGATACCAATGGGTCCTAAACCACTTTGCTCAGGACCACAAAGGGATTGGGATGACGTATTTATGAAACAGTTTATGGCACAATTCCCTGAAAAAAAAGAATAACAACAACAACATTATCAAAGGTGATTCAGAGTACAGAAGAAACAGACTTCACCTTCCAGATGAATTTCCTAATGTTGTTTGCAAACTGTCTGGGAACCTGCTATAACAGTTCGATGCTGAAGTATCACGTCCTTCAATTTCTGATGACACCATAGGAAATACCGACAATTGACTGGTGCTCATTCATTTGGAACTGTATGAAATTAAGCAAGGATGGCTGGGATGACTCAACACTGGAAAATTGGTACTATGGACCACACGCAGCATTCACGGTAAGTCAAGGTTTTCTTTAAAACAAATATGATGTAGGGTATCACAAGTGATATTTTAAGTTAATGACATATAAAATGTATTCTATCACCAGTGATATTACAAGTTGTTTTTAAAAAAATAGATGCCATGTACAATATCACATGGGATACTAAAAAAGATTAATCTACCACTTCTTTTAATAAGTAAAGGTTTTAATGAATGTTTTGTTTTCTTGAAAACAGCTTATTTACTTGCATTTCACAAAGTTCGATGAAATGGATGTGCCACGAAAATGGCCAGCCATCAGAAATTGGAACACAAAACTCATTGAGAAAAGGCAAGAGATGGAGATGGACATGGGAGGGTTTGGTAATGTCATGGTAATTGAAGAAGAGGATGAGAGTGAAGAAGCAGATATCATGAAACAGAAAGAGGTAATACTTATAATTAATATGAAAAATTTGAATATATCACTAGTGATAAAATACTTATAATTGCTTTATTTAATTAAAAACACAACAACTATATGAAGTTGTTGAAGAAAAGTTTGATAGAGTTTTGAATGAAAAGAGAGAATTAGAAAATTTTATAAGGGTGAGCATGGAGATATACCCAGGAGATGAAACAATAAGGTTATATGTAGAAAAATACAACACACAATTCCAGGGAAATCTTCAAATAGATAAAAATGGTAGAGTGATTGATAATCAAGAAGGAACGAGCAGAAGAGATGGAGGAGATGATGAAAGTGATGATGAAGGCAGGAATACTGAAGGAGGAGGAGAGGATACAGATAATGAGGATGATGATGATAGCGAAGGAGGAAATGGAGAAGGAGGAAACAAGGATAAAGAAAAAACCACAAAAGAGACTCCTGCAGAAACAGATAAACAACAGGTTAGATAATTATAATTCAAAGTACTTATCTGTATACAATATCACAAGTGATAAATTTTTACATAACAAAATGGTAAAAAATACAGGCTGAAGAAGAAGCAATTGCAAAAAAGAAGCAGGCTGAAAAAGAAGCAGCCAAAAAAGAAGCTCAGAAAAAAGCAGCTGAGAAAAAAAGAGAAGCTGAAAAGAAGAAGAAAGAAAAAGCGGAAAAGGTAATATCACAAGTGATAAACTCTAAATATAACAAAGTCATACAATACAACACTTTTTTTATTTAGTTTTTATTTATTTATTTATTTATTTTTTAATTTTTTATTAATGTAGGCTGCAAAAGAAGCTGCAGCAAAACAAGCAGCTGCAAAAGAAGCTGCAATCCAAAAACAAGAAGAGGCTAAAAAACAGGCTGAAAAGGAAGCAGCTGAAAAAAAAATGCAAGCTGAAAAAGAAGCTAAAAAGGAAGCAGCTCAGAAGAAAGAAGAAGCCGAAAAGGTAATATCACAAGTGATAAATTCTAAATATAACAAAGTCATACAATACGATAGTTTATTTATTTATTTATTTATTCGTTAATTTTTCATTAATGCAGGCTGCAAAAGAAGCTGCAGCAAAACAAGCTGCAAAAGAAGAGGCTACAAAACAAGCTCTACTGAAAGAAGCAGAAAAGAAAAGAAAAGAAGCTACAAAAGAACTTGCTAAGAAAAGAAGATAAAAGGTTAGATAGTTGCTCTGCTTAAAATAGGCAAGAAAAGGCGATGTATCTTGGCGCCTTTGAAGAGCCCTTTTCAGTCCCTTCTAGTACCCATTCATTCCTATGCATTTGCATGCTTTTTGTTCACGTGCATGCTTTTGCGAAAAACTTATGATCTATGGTTTGTAATAACTAGTATTTTAGAGATAGGGAACTCCAAACTTTAAGAATGAATGGTGAATGTATGCTTTCTTCTGATTTGCATAAATCCCCATTCATTCTTATGCATTGCATAGTTTTTCTTCACATGCATGCGCTTATAATCTACCATTTTAGCGATATTGAATCACAAACTTTAAGAATGAATGGGAAACGAATCACTGATTTTTTGTCTTATTTTGAGAATTATAGGCTTATATGACTCAAAAATAAAACAAAAATAAGAAGCTTCTGTAACATAAGCCGAAACAAAAATAAGCTCGTTAGACATATAAACTTAAACAAAACACCTTGCAGAACTTTTTCATATCTAAACCTTATTAGATGCTTAAAAAACAGGCTGAAAAAGACGCTGCAGCCAAAAAACAAGCAGCTGAGACACAAGAAAAAGAAGAAAGGGCTAAAGTTGCAGAATTTCAAAGCCCATAAATTCAACACAAGACATTCAGGACTCAGAAAGATGTTGCTGAACAAAGCAACAAAGAAAATGAAAAGAGGGAAGGAAAAAGGATTGTTAGACCATCAGTGTACTTGAAATCACCTTATATGAACAAGAAGGCAAACACGATGGAACCGTTAACAGACTCTGAAACAATGCTAGCTAACAGCTTATTTTCGATGGAAGAAGATATAATGTAAGATTTGTTGGGTTTTTGGTTCCTTGGATCAAGAATTATTCCAAGTGTTGGAACTACGTACAATATTGATAAAACCACGGACAGAAGAATGGAACCACTGATGAAGACAAAACCGCGGCTAGTAGTATTGTGTAACCACGGATATTGTAATGTAACCACTACTAGTCTTGTATAGTCGGTTTAGTATTTTGTATTAGATAAATATGGAAAAGATATTTATCTTGTAGGTTACATATTGTATTATGTAAAGGACTCCTTAGCCTATAAAAGGAGGTCCTAGGTTAGATTAGATATACGTATGTTTTATATCTAAGGTCGATACACTTCAAGGTTGTAAAACCCTAATACTGGTTAGAGTATTTGTATTAATAATAATATTGAGGTGTTGAATGTTCGTTGTTCTTCTTCTTAAGATTAAGTATTAAATTCCGCGTGATACTTAATAAGTATTTGTTTAAGTCAGTTTCTATATTAGATTGTTTGCTCAACTGGGATCAACAAGTGGTATCAGAGCTTGTGATCTAGAAACTGTAACCAAGAAGAAGTTCTGTTAAGTTCTGTTCAAGCAAGTTAAGATGTCTGACGAAACTCACATGGTTACTGCATCAAAGGTACCCATGCTCAAGCAGGGTGAATACCAAATTTGGAGAATGCGAATGAGGCAATACATTCGTATTCTCTCCATATGGGATATGGGATGTTGTTGAAAAGGGTGATACTTTTCCTAAGAAGAGTGCAGATGGTACTGAAATAGCCATTGTTAGTGAGGTTGACAAGGCTAAAAGGAAACTGGAGATTAAAGCACTTAGTATTCTCTCCATGGGAATACCTAATGAGTTTGCCTTGGACTTTGATCATTATGAGTCTGCTAAAGATTTAATGGATGCTATTGAAACAAGGTTTGCTGGTAATGAAGCTACAAAGAAATCAAGGAAGAATATGCTAAAGCATCAGCTTGAGAACTTCACTGCTCTTAGTGGAGAAAAACTTGATGGCACTTATAACAGACTTCAAAAACTTATTAGTCAACTGAAGTCTGTGGAGTACAAAGTTGCTCAAGAAGATATCAATCTTAAGTTTATTAGAAGTTTGTCACCTGACTGGGCTATGCATACTGTTGTGTGGAGAAACAAAGATGACTTTGATCAGATGACTCTGGACAATCTCTACAACAATTTGAAAGTTTATGAGTCTGAAAAGAATATTGTTGGTTCATCTTCATCTACACAAAACATTGCTTTTGTTTTTACAAACCATATAAGTTCTCAAGATGCATCCACTGCTGCTTATGGTATAACCACTGCTATTGCAAACAATACCACTGTTAGTGATAATGTCAGTGATGGTGCAATTTGTGCTTTTCTGGCTGATTTAACTACCAGTGTTACTGTTTTAAATCAAGATCTAGATCAAATTGATCCTAATGATCTTGAAGAGATTAATCTTAAATGGCAAATGGCAATGTTGACTCTCCAAGCAAGGAAGTTTCTGAGGAGGACTGGAAGACAGGTTAAGTATGATGGTCAAAGAAGAGCTGGATTCGACAAAAGCAAGATGGAGTGCTTTAACTGCAAGAAGAAGGGTCACTTTGCTAGGGAATGTCGAGCTCCTAAGAGAATTGAAAGCATTAAGAAGACCCCTGAAGAGCCTGCTTCTTCTTCAGCTTTGGTTGCTCAAGATGGGATTGGTGACTATGACTAGAGTGATCAGATTGAAGAAGGTCCCAATGCAGCTTTTCTTGCTAGTGAAGCTTCAAAAGAGCATAACTTTGCTCTTATGACCTATGCTTCATCTTCTGGTTCAGATTCTGAGGTATCTATTAATTCTACTTGTTCTTTTAAATCATGTCAAGATAACTTAGAATCTCAAAAAGCTATCACTGAGAGTTTAAGGAGAGAAGTAGAAAGACTTTCTCTAGATAACTTAGGTTATAGAGTTGGTCTAGAAAGTGTTGAAGAAAAGCTTAATTACTGTATTAAATGTGAGTTTGAGTGTGTTGATAAAATTAATATACTAGGTGGAGAAATTGACCTTAAGGATAGAGAGATTAAGATGCTTAAAGAGAAACAAGAAAAGGCAGAGAGTGTAAAAGTAGAAGCCCTAAAAGAAAAAGAAAAACATGTTGTTAGGGTTGCTAAAACACAGTATGCTTCTGATCTAGTAAATAAACCAATAGGTCAAAAATTGTTCAAGGATAGTACTGGCCTTGGTTACAATGATATGCCACCACCATCTCTTATGAAACATGCACCACCTGCAAAAGAGCTCTCATTTAGCAGTGAATTTAGTTTTAATAAACATGTAGGTGAGACTAACAAGATTGAATCACCTAAGATAGGTTCTGATAAGTCATCTGATGCTCCCACAATTGAAGATTGGGAATCAGATTCTGAGGAAGATAGATCTGAATCAACTAAGCATGAAGATATAGAGAAGGTTAAGAAAGTTGATTCTAAACAGGCCAACCTTGTACCTAGATTTGGAGCTCAAATTGCTAAGAAAGTAGTAGAGTACAAGGAAGTACCTAGGGAACAGATGAAAAGATACATACCTAGGGGAAACCAGAGAAACTTTAATGGACTAATTTCAAACAGATTAGGAGATGAGTTTCAATGTGTTAAAAAGGCTTGTTTTGCATGTGGTAGTTTTGAGCACTTACAGAGAAACTGTTATAAAAACAGACCACAAGTTTGGAATCATTGGAGGAGGGTAAATCATCAAAACTTTTCAAAGAAAACAAACCCTCATCCTAACAAAAACATGATTCCTAGGGCAGTATTGATGAGGAATGGGAATACAAAATCAATAGTCAATGCTGCACCTAAATGGGTTCCAACCACTGCTAAGCAAAATGTAAACACGACTAAGCAAAATGTAAACATGGCTAAGCAAAATCAAACCACTGCTAAGCAAAATATCACCACTGATAGAAAAGAAGTTTTAAAAATTCCAAAGGTGATAATTGACACAGTGGTTGGAAATCATTTTTATGTTGTTAAGGCCTCAGCTAGTTGGCAATGGAAGCCTAAGACCAAGGTGTTACATCATGTCAACTGTGCATCAATGGACCTAAATAAATTTGATTATGTTGATGCATAGGGCAGACCCAAGTCAGTATTGGCTTGGGTCCACAAAAGGAACTAATCTGTTTAATTTCATGTGCAGGGCAATCTACATGATGAGCTAAAAGATAAAGGAGTTTTTGATAGTGGTTGCTCTGGGCACATGACTTGGGATGGGAGCAACCTGGAGGATTTTGAGGCTTTTGATGGAGGATATGTGGCATTTGGTAATGATCCAAAGGGAGGAAAGATACTTGGCAGAGGCACAATCAGAACAGGAAATTTAGACTTTGAAAAGGTCTATCTGGTACAGGGACTTAAGTATAATTTATTCAGTGGTTCTCAAATGTGTGATAAGAAAAACTGGGTACTTTTTGGTGAAACTGAGTGTGTGGTGTTGTCACCTGATTTTAAGATGCCTGATGAGAAGTTTATACAGCTTAGGGTACCTAGGAAGGAAAATATATATTGTTTTGATCTTAAAGATGTTCTTCCCAACATGTCCTTAACCTGTTTGTTTGCTAAGGCTTCAGTTGATGAGTCTAAGTTATGGCATAGAAGGCTAGGTCACCTCAATTACAAAACAATCAAAAAACTGGTAAAAGGCAACTTAGTGAGAGGGTTACCTTCTAAAGTTTTTGAGTGTAAGGAACTGTGTGTGGCTTGTCAAAAAGGTAAACAACATAGAGCTTCTTGTAAGACCAAAACTGTTAACACCATCACACAACCACTGTTTATGCTTCATATGGACTTATTTGGACCTACCTTTGTTAAAAGTTTGAACCATAAGCAGTATTGCCTAGTGATCACTGATGATTATAGTAGATTTTCTTGGGTTTACTTTTTGGCTGCTAAGAGTGAGACTAGTGAAATTATCAAGAGTTTCATTACTAAGATAGAAAATCTAGTAAATCATAAGGTCAAGATAATCAGATGTGATAATGGAACTGAGTTTAAGAATGATGTGATGAATCAGTTCTGTGTAGTTAAGGGTATAGAAAGACAGTTTAGTGTTCCTAGAACACCACAACAGAATGGTGTAGCTGAAAGGAAAAATAGGACACTAATTGAGGCTGCTAGGAAAATGTTGTCAGAATCTAAATTACCTACTACCTTTTGGGCTGAAGCAGTAGGCACTGCATGTTATGTGCAGAATAGAAGTAAGGTAGTGAAGCCTCATAACAAGACCCCCTATGAGCTATTACATGATAGGAAGCCAATGATTGCATTCCTAAAACCTTTTGGGTGTCCTGTTACTATCTTGAATACCATAGACTACCTAGGCAAGTTTCAAGAAAAAGCTGATGATGGATACTTTTTAGGTTATTCCTCTAATAGTAAAGCCTTTAGAGTATACAATAGGAGGACTAGAATAGTTGAAGAGAATCTTCATGTTCAATTTAGTGAAAAGACTCCTAGTGTTGAGACCAAGGGACCAGACTGGCTGTTTAACATTGATATGCTAACCAAATCTATGAATTATGAGCCTATCATTGCAGGAACTTCCACTAATGATAATGCAGGTACACAAAAGAATACTGATGCAGAAACAACTTCTAAGGAAGCTGATTCTCCAAATGAGTTCTATTTGGTTGAAAAGCGGAAAGCTGGTTCTGTCTCACCCATCATTGATAAGCAAGTTCCCACTGATGATGATGTATTGAATACTGGAGGCAAAGTTGATCATCATCAAGATAAGGATGAGTTATTGAAAGATGACTTAGTGTTGGTAGAAGAAATTGAAAAGAAGAAAAGGCATTCTGAAAGCACTGATAAGCCAACTGAAAGCACTGATAGGCCATCTTCTACCACTGATAGTTCAAGTGAAATTCCGGCTGCAAGTACTGATGATAGTACTTTCTTTGGACCACATGCAAAGCCATTATTTGGTGAAGAGGAGTATCCACATGATCCTACCATGCCTGCTTTGATAGAAATTGATACTCCTACTGATGATGAAGACATGGATGATTTCTTCAATGCTGATCTGTCTAACTTGGAAACTGTCATTCATGAAAGTCCAATCACCACTACAAGGATACATAAGATTCATCCCAAGGAACAAATACTTGGAAATTTGAATACTCCAGTTCAAACAAGAAGCAGGGTTAAGAATACTAAAGCCTTTCCTGAACAAGGTTTCTTTGCAAGATCACTTCACAAAAGAAACAGTCATAAATATCTGCAAAATTGCCTGTTTGCTTGTTTTCTGTCTCAAAAGGAGCCCAAAAGAGTGGAAGAAGCTTTATCTGAAGAAGGATGGGTAGAATCAATGCAAGAGGAGCTTCTTCAGTTCAAACTTCAAGAGGTTTGGACATTGGTTGATCTTCCTAATGGTAAGAGGGCAATTGGGACAAAATGGGTGTTCAGAAACAAGAGGGGTGAAAGAGGTATAGTGGTAAGGAACAAATCAAGGTTGGTTGCTCAAGGATACACACAAACTGAAGGCTTGGATTATGATGAAGTGTTTGCTCCAGTTGCAAGAATAGAAGCTACTACCTCCGTCCCAAAATAATTGTCCTCTTTTGACTTTTTGAAGTCTTTATTTTTCAACTTTGATCTTAAATATTTTTGGTTGTGTGATATAATAACTGATGCAAAATATATGAATGGATTGGTTTTTAAATGTTTTTTCATTTGTATAATTTTCATCAAGTATTATATAACACATACAAAGATATTAAAGATCAAAGTTGAGAAATTAAGACTTTAAAAAGTCAAATGAGGACAATTATTTTGGGACGGAGGGAGTATTAGATTATTTTTAGCATATGCTTCATTCAAGAATTTTATGATGTATCAGATGGATGTTAAAAGTGCATTTTTGTATGGCACAATTGATGAGGAGGTTTATATTTGTCAACCTCCTGGTTTTGAAGATCCTGATCATCGTGACAAGGTTTACAGGGTGAGGAAGGCTATGTATGGGTTGCATCAAGCTCCTAGGGCATGGTATAAGTGCATGTCTACTTATTTGATGGACAATGGGTTTAAAAGAGGATTGATTGATAAAACTTTTTTCATTAGGAAGCTCAAAGATGATATTTTATTGGTTCAGGTCTATGTAGATGATATCATCTTTGGCTCAACAAACAAGGAGCTATGCAAGGATTTTGAGAAACTTATGCATGATAAGTTTTAGATGAGTTCTATGGGGGAACTCACTTTCTTTTTGGGGCTACAGGTTCAACAGAGGACTGATGGTATCTTTATTAGTCAAGACAAGTATGTAGCAGATGTTTTGAAGAAGTTTGGGTTTCAAGATGTAAAAAGTACTAGTACACCAATGGAGACTCAGAAACCTCTGCTACCAGATGATGGAAGTCCCAAAGTTGATATGAAGTTGTACAGGTCCATGATTGGATCTTTGATGTATCTCACTGCATCTAGGCCAGATATTATGTTCTCAGTATGTGTGTGTGCAAGATTTCAAGTCACACCCAATACCTCACACATGAATGCTGTTAAAAGAATTTTTAGATACCTTAAAGGCCATCCTAAATTGGGCCTTCGGTACTCTAAGGATTCTTCTTTTGACTTGGTGGCCTACACAGATAGTGACTATGCTGGTGCTAGTTTGGATAGGAAATTTACAACTGGAGGATGTCAGTTTTTGGGAAGCAGACTAATTTCATGGCAGTGTAAAAAGCAAACTATTGTGGCAAATTCTACAACTGAAGCTGAATATGTGGCTGCTGCCAGTTGCTGTGGTCAAGTTCTTTGGATTCAGAATCAATTGCTGGATTTTGGGTACAATTTTATGCATACTAAGATTTACATTGATAATAACAGTACAATTTGCATTATTAAAAATCCTGTTTTACATTCTAGAACTAAACATATTGAGATAAGACATCATTTTATTAGAGATTGTAATGAGAAAAGGTTGATTCAAATGGTAAAAATCCATACTGATTTCAATGTTGCTGATCTTCTCACTAAAGCTTTAGATGTGGGGAGGTTTCAGTACCTTGTTGTTAGTATTGGAATGATTAATCTCTAAATCTCAACTTGTTTTGTAAAAGTTTGTATAAGTATTGGACTGTTATTATGTGATCTTAGTATTGCTACTTTTGTTTCTAACCTCTGATAGTTATGTTCAAACCACTGCTCGTTGCTTTTTGTTCCCACTAACCATTTTGTAGACAAAAGGAAGTTACATACAAATGCAAAAGAAGTGCCGAAGTTAAATTGTTCATTCATTCAAGAAACAGTTTACAGCTTACAATTAACTTCAAATGCAATTAAAAGACTAGATCTATACAAGATTTCCTACTCCTATCCTAGCTCCTATCATTTATTCCATACGCTGGATATGCATGACCAGTACGACGAAGAAGCTAAGGATTAAAATGGGAAGGATGGATTGATGAAAACGAAGATGATGAAGATGAATACAGTAGATGGATTTGTGATATGAGAAGTCTTCGGTTGTTCCATCTACTCTTTCCACTATAAAGCATCACTCCATCTTCCTTTTACCCTTTCCCTTACCGATATGAGATGAAGCACCAAAACTTGCTTGAGGAGGTCGATGGAGTAGATGTGTTTAGCACTGTTGTAGATGGAAATGCTATTTTGGTTAATGAGGAGATCATTAGAAGTGTTTTGAAGTTTGATGATGCTGATGGTCTTGATAATCTTTCAGTTGCTGAGATAGTTGCTGGTTTAGAAAGGTTAGGATATACACACAGGGGTGATAAGGTACAATTTTTTAAGAATTTGTTTTCCAAACAATGGAAGTTTTTGATCCACACCTTGTTGATGTGTATGAGTAATAAGACCACTGGGTTTAATGACTTTCCTTCTAAAATTGCTACTGCTATTATTTGTTTGTCTGATAGAAGGAAATTTAATTGGTCTAGGATGATTTATGAGGGGCTAGTACAGAACATTAGGAAGAAGAGTAAATACTATTTATATCCTAGGTTTGTTCAACTGATTGTGGAAAGTCAAATAGCAGAACCTGTTGAGCATTCTAGGGAGTATGAAGTACATTATATGCTTCCTAAGGTTTTTGCACATATGAGGAATCAGAAACCAAATGTACAAATTAGGGATGTTTCTTTATTTCCACATATGCTTGCTTTGCCTGCTAATCCTGAGTTTGATGAAGAACCCACTGCTAGTACATCTCAACCCACTGATAGTACTCTTGCAATCACTGTTAGTGAAACTCAACCTACTTCTAGTCAAACCCAAACCACTGTTAAACCAATTGTATGGACTAGGAGACAGAAGGGCACCAAGCTACCTCATGCTAGTGTTAGTGGTGTTGTTGATGAGGCTGTCACACGGTGTGGAGGTGACATGATTGGAAGAGCTTCCACTACTGATTCATGCTTAGATGCTGGTCAGGATAGTGGGAACATAATTAAGACCCAACCTTTGGCAACTCCTAATGTGGAGAGTTCCTTGGAACTTAACACGGGTGGAGGAATCCCTAGCCAACTGGCTACTACAGGGTGCATAGATGATCAGGTAAGGTCTGGTGCTATGTTCACTTTATCCAAGGATTCACCTCTCGGAGCAGTTAACACAGCTCGAAGTGATGAGGATAGTTTGGAACATGAAACTAAATTGACGGATCCTAAGTTGGTACATGATGACTTTTCCAATGAACCACCTCTCGGACCAGTTAACACAGGTCGAAGTGGGGAGGATATTCTTGAACGTTTTAATGAGTTGATGGTTAAATGTGCTAAAATGGATGATACAATCTCAAGTCTTCAAGAGTTGGTTGTGTTTCAGGGTAAAGAAATTAGAAGGCTGAAGCATAGGATGTTGGTTTTGGAAAAAGTAAGAAGACCTGGGGTTGCTGTTTTGAGAACTATGAAGAGAATGTAAAAGAAGGTGGACTCTTCTCCAGCTCTGAATGTGGAGAATGTATTCAAACAGGGGAGGAGTGAAGCCATGAATTCAGGGGAGGCTGTTGATGTATCTATGGAAGAAGATGTTGATAGTGGAGATCAAGAATTTTTGGTATCTGATAAAGATGGGAATGAGGCAGTTCTTGAAAGTCTGAAGACTGTGGTAGAAGATGAGATAGTGCAGGACACAACCACTGATAATATGTCTGCAACTACGGATAGTTTACTTGAAACCACTGCTGCAGTTTCAGACATGACAATTGTACCCATTGCTATCATAACCACTTCTACCATTATTACAACCATCTCTGTATCACCACCTAAATCTAAAGAAGTTGAGAAAGAAGCTGCAAGTACATTGATCAATCTGAGTAAAACCTCATCTAACCCTACATCTATTATTGCACCTGTTTCATCTATTAAATCTACTACAACCAAATCCAAAAGCAAAAGTTTAGTTATTGGTGAACCTTTAAGGAAGAAGGTGACTCAATCAGTTGTTGGAAAAATAAAAGGAGTTGCAGAACCATAGTTGAAGTTTAAAAGTAAAGAAGAACAGATTGCTTATGATGCCGAGTATATAAGAAAGATGTTAGCTGAAGAAGAAGCAGCTTTAGAGAAAAGGAATCAAGAAGAAGAGGAGGCTAGTCAGAAATGGTTAGCTACATGGTATGAATCACAAAACTACCTTCAAGCTTCTAATCAAATACATGATGAGTATACTGCACAAGAATGGGCATTGTTGGATGATGAGGAAAGAGCTAGACTTTTGGGTGAATGGGCAAGGAGGATCAGTAAAGAAAGGACACAAGTTATAAGAAAGAAACCTCCTACAATTGCACAGATGAGGAATGTACTGATGAAGATTATTAAGAATTCAGGCATTCATATTCCTGAAAATCTTAGTAAATGTTCATTTGAAAGAATCCATGAGCTTTATCTGATGTGTATGAGGATTAATAATGAGACTTTTACTCCTATGGGTTCTGAAAAGGATGAAGAGTGGATTAAAAGTAATCTAAATAGGAAATCTGAGATTCAGGAGACATCTGATTCTAAAAGACTGAAAGAGAATGAAGATGGTAATCAAATTATCTTTTATGAGTATGAGCTTAAAGGAAGTAAAGGATGTTGGAAAATTCAAAGACTCAATAATGAAGTTTCTGAGTATAATAAATTTTCACAGATGCTTCAGTATTTTGATAGAGATGATTTGCTGCATCTTTGGGAGCTTTATAGGAATAAGTTTGGTGATGTGCAACCAGATGATTATCATGAGAGAATGATTTATAATCACTTGAAGATTCTATTTGAACCTACTCATGATGAACCTGAATGGAAAAGACTCTGCAATGGACAAGTTACTGAATGGTTCTTATATCAAACTTGTGGAGTTCATGTGTTAACTATTTTTGGAGAAGTTATTCATATGCTTATAGAAGGTGATTATCCTCAATTGAATAAGTATCCAGAAGTTATTACTCAGATGTTGAAGCCTGTTATTATCAAGATGTTGATACCCTATGATGGTCAAGCTTACAATTTGTTGCTGAAGTATGAGAAAATTCTTAAATCTAGTAAGTGTTTGACTACATCCTCCAATTCAGATGTTTTGAGCTTAAAGGAAACTTGAGAATTCTATTTGAATGTATCAAGTTTAGGGGAGGATTGTTGGGTTTTTGGTTCCTTGGATCAAGAATTATTCCAAATGTTGGAACTACGGACAATATTGATAAAACCACGGACAGAAGAATGGAACCACTGATGAAGACAAAACCGCGGCTAGTAGTATTGTGTAACCACGGATATTGTAATGTAACCACTGCTAGTCTTGTATAGTCGGTTTAGTATTTTGTATTAGATAAATATGGAAAAGATATTTATCTTGTAGGTTACGTATTGTATTATGTAAAGGACTCCTTAGCCTATAAAAGGAGGTCCTAGGTTAGATTAAATATACGTATGTTTTATATCTAAGGTCGATACACTTCAAGGTTGTAAAACCCTAATACTGGTTAGAGTATTCATATTAATAATAATATTGAGGTGTTGAATGTTCGTTGTTCTTCTTCTTAAGATTAAGTATTAAATTCCGCGTGATACTTAATAAGTATTTGTTTAAGTCAGTTTCTATATTAGATCGTTTGCTCAATTGGGATCAACAAGATTTAAATTTGCTGTTAGTATTAAGGTTATGTTATTTATCACAAGTGATATGCTATATTTAAGTACCTAAATTTTATCAACTGTGATATTAAAAAACAGAGAAGAGGTATTCAATGATGGCAAAGGCACACTAGTACCAAGAATAGTAATGCAATCAATTGCGCCGGGCTTGCTAATAGAAAGTCAGGTAATCGATGCATTCACTTCGGTATTGAATCATGAGGAGAGGAAGAACAAAGTTGTTAAAATGAAGACAAGATACTACTTCCCAACAGATGCAGTGGTAAGATATAAAAACTTCCAAAAAAATGCAATAATATATCTATGCGTTTCAAAAATTATGTAATATGTATTTTAAATTATCTTGAATCTATTGTCATGATACAGCTGCCAGAGATTCTAAAGAAACAAAAAAAAAAAAATGAAAAAACGCAGTATGACAACTTTGAAAGACTAATGAAAAAACTCATGACTGAGGAAGAAGCAAAACGGAAATTGAAAGATGTGAAACTTGTGTTCTTTCCGATAATTGCTCACGACCATTACTATGTCATAGTTTTCAATCTGGAGAAGGGCAACGCTGTAATACTGGACAACAACATTTCAGATGCACCCTACAAAGATAAATACAAACCCAACTTTGATTTTGTGTTAAGCAATATCTGAACCGAACTCTGTTTAAATACTTATATCACTAGAGATAAATTGTAGCAAGTAATATCACTAGAGATAAATTGTAGAAAGTAATATTTTTTTAATTTGCAGAAATCATTGCTTGTAAGTTACTTGATGAGGGCTTCACACCCAATCCTCAATACGATGTTGAAAGAGAAGCCAGCTACTGTGTTGAAGATGAAATGGAGAACAAGGCATAACAAGATTGATTGCGGCTTATACATGATGATGCATATGGAGACATTTGAAGGTGAAGCAGGATCAAATTGGAAGCCAAACATCATTGATGAAAACAATCACATATATGCTGAACAAATGGGAAGAATGAGGATGAGGTATGTAGCTAAGATACTGTTACATGAAGTGAATCAAAAGAGTGAACTCATGTCAGAATATGCAATCAAGTTTGCTGAAAAACACAAGCATGATGAGAAGGAGATTCAAAAGGTGGTTGAAGAAGCTATCAGGAAGAAGATAGCTGAAGAAAACAAGCATTAAATGTATTTAATGCTATTACAAAACAATTTACATTTCTGTTTAAGTATTTAGATTTCTAAACAACGTAGATGCTTTAAAGTAGGTTTAAGAATCTGATATGCAAAAAACAATAGTAGGGCTGCCGGGCCACGGAATGTGACGGACAGTGTCCAAGTTTGGGAAATACCTAAGTAGATGGGTGGATCTATTAGGTACCTGAATCACATTCCATGGTGCCGGAGATTGAACTACATTTTGTTTTGGATTTTGCATATTTTAGTTGGATTTTACATTTTGTTCTGCATTTTAGATGCAAGTAGGACTGCCGGGCCATGAAATGTGACGGACAGTGTCCAAGTTTGGGAAATACCTAAGTAGATGGGTGGATCTATTAGGTACCTGAATCACATTCCCTGGTGCCAGAGATTGTACTACATTTTGCTCTGAAATTTGCATCTTTTTGTTGGAAATGCAGACGTATGCTTTTAGATGTATTTTACGCTTTGTTCTTGATTTTAGATGGAAGTAAACGCTTTTGGGTAATATGAATATAACCTTGCTTATGTTCTTCTGCTGACATATGCATGTATCTATCACTATATATATATTTATGCTGTTGGATAATTCATAGAAGATTTCGCTACTCGGGTACCTTTAGTTTAAATAAATGAAATGGTGAACCCAAGATCGGTAAATTTGGGATTATGATGAATTATTTTTCAAAGTGTAAATGATTTATTTGCGATACTTTGGTAATTGATAAGATGACTGCCAAGACGCACTGTCCTTAAAGTGTATAAAATGACTCTATCAAATTAAGAGACTGATTATTTTTGCAATGACATACTCTGTGAAAACATGTTAAAACTGGTAAACAAAAACTAGCCTACCAACAAAATTTAGATCTTGAGTCACCACAAAACTAGCCTACCAACAAAATTTTCCTTTTCTCTCTCTCTTTTTTTTTTTAAATGTATCACTTGTGATATTAGAACATATCACCAGTGATATAACTAAAAGTTTATTATATCACATGTTATGTCACCTGTCATCTAACAAAAAAAGAAAAAGCAAAAAATAAGTAAGGATTAATTACTTCCAAAATGTACTTTGAGATGTGAGCTTGTATGTGCTTGCTGTGAAAATTTTCAGTTGACTAGTATAGACAAAAGCTTTTCAAAAAATGTAGTCAAGGAAAATCTATACATACACAAAAAACATGCAAAGAAAGCATGATTTAAATGAAATCATCTTGCACAAATATGAAATGAAACATGATTATGCAAATTATAAAAATATTTAATTGTTTATCACAGGTGATATAAATTAAAAAAGGCAAAAAAGTTTACATAAAGTAAAAATAGAAGGACTGAAAATGTAAAGTTCAATAAAATAAAACCCAGATCTGAAAAAACACACACCAACAATCTATCATTCGAAAAATAAACGACGAACCGTTGGATCAAATTCAGAAATACATAAATATGAAGGAATCGCAACATAAAAAACCGGATAAGGGAAAACAATCTGTTGAAAATATGGATAATGGTACGACACTCATTTCGATATTATTTAAAAATTAGTTGAATTTTATTTACTGTTTGCGTATTTTATATGAGTTTTATATGCATATTTTATATATATTTTGCTTATTTTAAGATGTCTTGAAACAATGATAAATTACATATTATATTAAAAATAAATAAAAAAAATGAAATGATTGTTCAAGATAAGTGTAATATACCAGTTTATCTACTGTGATTTAAAAAAATATGTTGAAGACAAAATTTTATGCTATTGAATTAGAAGTTACAATAGCGACAACTCATGTCATTCATTGTTAGATGTTTACAGCTGTAGAAACTAAGATCGTCGTAGTTTTGGGATAGTTATAAATTGAGGCACATTGTAGTTTGATTGAAGTTTTGCTAATACAAGATAAAAATCTTAAAAAAAAAGAAGCTCAGCTAACTGTTTTGGGCTTACAACTTCATTCAAAATGCATAGTGAAAAGAACTTAGTTTATACATTTTGAAGTTGTAACTAGTTTGAGTGAACTTGTAAACTAAGGGACATAAATGTGACTGTTTTGGTTGTTAACATGTAGAAAAAGAAACGAAAGGGTGTACGCAATACTGAAGGTAGTTTGGTTGTTAAAAACGTCTACCCAAATTTGGTTAATTTGTAGATTCAATGACTGTGAAATTGCCAAACAATGTATAACTGGATTCGCTATTATACAGATGAACAGAAACCAAAAAGAAGAAAACAATTAGCAAGATTAGGATGTAAGAAAAAACGTTTTAGAGGTTTGCATCCAAAAATAGAAGAAAAAGAAAAAGGGTTGCAGGAAAAAAAGAAGATGATGAAGGAAGAAGCAATAAAATTAAAGCTTGAGCAAGAAAAAGAAGCATCGGAAAAAGCTACAGAACAGGTATATCAAAAAGTGATTTGCGATAGTTCTGTGAATGTTATATCACAAGTGGTAAATGCTAAAATATCACAAGTGATAAATGCCCAACAATTTTATTTTATTATTTTATTTTTACTAAAGGATGCAAAAGAAGCTGAGAAAGAAGATTCTACAAAAATGAAACAGGCTGACAAAGAAAATCCTTAAAAAACAGAAAAATCTGAAAAAGAAACTGCTGCAAAAAATGATAATGAAGAAGAGAATCGTGAAAGAGAAAAAGGAAAAGGAAAAAGAAAAATGGATGAAATGGAAGATGATGTAAACGAAGAGATTGAAAAAGATTCAAAAAAGAAACGAAAGGTGTACACAATACTCAAGGGAAGGGCATCAGTTAAGCCACTTTTTGAGGCAATGCGTGGGTTAAGTGTAGAAAGAAAAAAGGTTATAACACAAATGGGTTTTGGAGACTTGATAGAATTCCCAATAAATGAAATACCGACAAAGCTTGCCTTCTTTGTGGTAGACAACCTCGACACAGAATCAATGAACCTTAGACTTCCAACAGGGAATTTTAAAATATCTCCACAAACTGTGCATGAAATTCTCAGACTACCAAATGGATCAAGGACGCTAGAAAGAGATGAAGGCCAAAGACAATACAATGATAAATTTGTTGAAGAATGGAAAGATCAATTCAAACACGAAAATAGTTTGACAACAAATGCCATATCAAAGGAGATAACAAAAACAACAAACATAGATTTCATGTTCAGAATGAACATTTTAATGCTTATTGCAAATACATTGGGAGGATGCGATAAAAGCTCTGTTGTCAGAAAAACGGTGTTGGAAAACGTGTTTGAAGGAGATAATGTGAAAGATATAGACTGGTGCAGATATATTTTTGATTGTGCAAGCTCAACAAAACATGATTGGTCTGCAAGAAAGAATAATAGGACAGAGGTTGAGTATTACGGCCCAGATACATTCTTGATGGTAAGTAATAAATTTTAAATTATTTTTTCTTCCTAACATAAAATGTTATGAAAAATATATATTCATTGAACTGATAAAATTGTTGATGAAACAACTTGCATATTTACATTACACAAAGTTTGATCAAATGAATGTGCCGAGAAGGATACCAGCTCTAAAAAGTTGGAACACAAGTCTGTTGAAAAGTAGGGAGATTCTGGAAATTGATTTCAACAAGTACTTTGGAATGGTGAAAATTATAGGAGACATGAATAAAGACGAAGAAGATATTCAAAAGCAGGTCAGTCTAAAAAAAATTAACTTCTTTGTTATGTCCTATCACAAGTGATAAAATAAATTATGCATGATATCACTTGTGATAACACATTAAAATATTAAAAAAAAACTATAATATCACTGTGATGATGTATAACTAATATGATCTTAAATTTGAAATTCAATCACAGGAAGTGTATCAGATGCTAGAAGATAAGATACAAAGCATTTTGAGTGAGAAAGAAATGCTAGAAGAAACAATTAAAGAATACATTTGTAAATTCAAAGGGCATGAAAGGCTTCGGCAATTTAGAGAAAGAATAAAAAAGATTTTCAATGAACCAGATGATTGTTTCAAAGGAAAAAGTCCATTCTTATCATCAAGCTCTAAAGCAACATCAACAGAGTCAAGCTCCATCAAATTTGGCACAAGTGACGATGAAGATGGAAATAATGAAGTACAAAATCCATTTGCCAGACAATATACAGAACACGGAGATGAAAATGACGAATCAATAATAATTGATGATGCTGTCAAAAACGATGAAGCAAACGACCAAAATGGAGAATCAGTCTATAATGAGAATGAAGTTGCGCAAGGTAGTGGAAACAAAGACGCAAGCAATACCAAAAATGATGAAACTGATGAAAACAACAAGAAGGATAGAAGAGAAAAGGATGAAGCTGTGGGAAACATCGATGGGAACAGTAACAAAAAAGGTGAAGCTGCAGAAAAAAATGAAGGGGAAAAAGATGAAACAAACAAGGTTACAAGTCAAAAAAGTAATGAAGAAACTAAAGATCAAAGAGAACCTTTTGATACTGATGATGATATTTTTGGAGATTTACTAAACAAAACTGATGAAGAATTTAGAAATGAATTGAGAGAAATACAAAGGAAACAAGCAAACATGGATGCAAAACGAAATGAAGAAGTGAACAGATATGCAGAAAGTGAGAACCGTAAGAACCTTAAGAAACAGAAAAGTGTTGAACAAAAAGAACAAACAGGTCCATCTTCACAGAGCCCTAGTTCCGTCTTTATACCAGGGTCTCAGCCAAGCTTTGATCTAGGAATTGATAGCCCAGGAGTACAGTCAAAATCAAGTGATGAAGGAAAACAATATCAGTGCCTGAAATCTCCATACATGAACGAGAAGGTCAGCACGACAAAAAATCTAACAGAGGTGGAAAAACTCTTGGCAAGAAGCATCTTCTGTATGCAAGGAAACAAAGCGTAAGTTTATCACTTGTGATAAAAAAAACATATATTAGTTTCTTATATTTATCACCTATATACACAGTTCCTTATACTTATCACTTGTGATATTGTGAACAGAGAACAAGTTTTCGTAGACGATAAAGGTTTAGGATTAATGAGAATGAATATTCAATCACTAGCGCCAACCTTGAAAATTGAAATTCATGTGATAGATACATTTGCTGATATCCTAAACTACGAGGAATTGTTCTCAGATAGAAAGATCAAACGGCATTAATTTTATACATCAATGATGGTAAGATAAATTTTTATATCAAATGAACGTATTTCTGTATTAACTTTTATTTATTAATAATAATAATAATTTTTTTTAATTGTCAATCAGCTTCCAGGAGTATTACAAGATAAGCCAGAATTGTTCATTGACAAAGTAGATAAACAATATGATATGTTTGAACACTTGATTGCTATTCAGATGGAAGAAGACACAAGCAGGCTCAAATTTGATGATATTAACTTGGTATATTACATTACTTATATAAATTAATCAAGAAACTTGGTATCTTATTTTAAATTTAATACTTTTTTCATGATAACAGGTATTCTTCCCAATAATAGCACATGGACATTACTATCTAATAGTTTTCGACATCGTTAAAGGAACATCTGTCATAATTGACAACAACGATTCGGATGCAACATACGAAGGAAAGTACAAAGAAAATTATGAGTTAGTGGTAAGAAAAATTATTTGATTATTTATGTTTTAACAGTATAATATCACAAGGGATACTAGTCTATAATTGACATTTTACATTATAAATTTCAGAGGGCGGTTTTTGTAAGACACTTGTCAACATATGAACATCCAGCAGGGTATGAAATGATGCATCAAACACAAGAACCAGCAATATTAAAGATGGATTGGCAAACAAAAGCAGAAAAGATAGATTGCGGTTTGTACATGATGATACACATGGAACTCTACGAAGGAAAAATTGGATCAAAATGGCAAACATGCATTCTAAAGGAAACACACAAACATCATCGAATTCAGATAGAAAATATGAGATCAAGATACGTAACAAAGATGTTGCTTCATGAAATGAACGAAAACTGGAAGATGATGTCAGACTATGCATTAAAGTTTCTTGCAGAGAACAAGGACGAAAAAGAAGTAAAGAAGCTTGTCAAGGAGGCAATAAAGAGAAAGTATGCAGAACTAAACAACAATTGACTGAGTGCTTAATGTTTTATGTTTGGATTCGTGTAAAAACAATTAGTAATCCTCTTCAGCTACTTATTAATCCTGATGTCAGACTATCGTTTTGTAAAAACAATTATCTTTATCGTTGCCGAAGTTGAAAACAATGATGATTTCTATTCAGTTGAAAGATTTTGGAAAATCAGAATTCAACCTTGCTTTTGTTAACTTTATTAAAGTATCCAAATGTCAGTAAATAACATGCCGTAACAATATAATAGAAATAGATTATCAAAAAAACTTATTCCAATTATTCAATAAAGTCACAAAAAAGTAAACTCATAAAAAGGTATAAGCATTTCATCAATTTTGTATGCTTTATCACAAGGGATAAAAATGAAAAAATGGAAGAAAAGTAATAATAAATAGAAAATCATCACAAGTGATAAAATTGTAAAAAATTGGACAAGACATAACAGATAGACTGCACCTCAACCTCAACTTCAACCTCAACCTGGACAAGTACTCCTTCAGCAGAGCTACCGCCTACTTCAGCATTATTGGTCAAATATTTACCCTTATCTGGACAAGTAGCCCTGTTATGCTCCGTCGACCTACAAATACTGCACGACTTCTTTTGCTTCTTGCTTTTATCAAATGATTTCTCACGTCCACCCTTGATACGCTCCCTCATAAACCCCTTATTGCTCGCTTTCGATGGATTTTTAACATAAATTTTAGTAGGCTTCTTTATACCCATGAACTCTTCAACAATTTCAGAAACATTACGGGAAGGAACAGTTGGCAAATCAGCCTCAACTTCAGTTTTCAACTTCTTAAGCTTGTCTTCAAAAGAAGTCAACTTTCCTTTATTGTTACTCATCATATGAACACACGACTCAACTAAACCAGTTGCCTCAATTGCAAGCCTCTCTATTTCTTCATTGTTCTGACCATAACGAGCCTTTTGCCTCCTCAAATCAGCAGGAATCAAATCCCTTGTCCAACGCCCAAGTAAATACTGATCTGGGATAGAAACAACCTTGCAATTCTTGAACACACAAAAGATGTGACGACACAAAATACCACATCGAACAAAAAGCTGACAACAACAAGAAACTGAACCATCTACTTTGTTATACAACACCTTCATCAAAAAAAAAGTATAAATTTTTATGAACTTTAATTGAATATATCACAGATGATACCTCATATAAAACATAAAAAGAACATAATATCACAGGTGATATTAAAAACAATATCACAATATCACAAGTGATACTAAAACAATATCAACTTTTATGAACTTTACATGCATAATATCACCTGTGATACCTCATATAGACTTATAAACAAAGAAAGTAATGGATAATATCACCTGTGATACTTAAAAAAAACTTGTAAAAAAAACAGAAAAAAGAGATGTACCTTGTACTCTCCAATGTCTTTTTGATACAAATTAAGCTCTTCCTCGGTATTGTCTGAAGTACTTTCATCATCAACCACTCTTGGTACAATATCAGCATCCGGTTTTTCCTCAGATATAACAGAAACATCGCAACCCTCACCACAACTTTTAGACTTGATAGAACATAACCATGAGCCAACAATCATCTCTTTCTGAACAAGAACAAATAGCTTACGAGTGTAAAACCTTACTGCATGAATTTCAATTGCTAATGGCGTCAACAAAGCAGGAAATGAGTCAATCGACTGATGATATAATCTTTCTTGTATGTATCTCTGTTTCTCCATTGCAGACTCATAACATACCAGGAATTTAACAAAAGTAGAAGTAGGAGACGTGAAATGTGAAAAAAACGAGTTCTCACTCTCTGACCTAGATGTGGTCCTCATCAGTCCACATAGAGGAGAATCAACAAAAAAAGCAGGAATCCATGACGCCCTAATCCTATACATCTTATTCAACCACTTATGATTTAAAAGACCAAATTCAACCATCAACTCATTCCATCTCATCTCAAACTCTTCAGGGCCAATATACATGTTCCAAACAATCTTGTGAAATTTATTCTTGAAATCAGTATCGTCATAAATTCTCGATACAATCTGAAAACAGTAAAAAGGATAATCATTATAGACAACAAATGAAAAAAGTATCACAAGTGATACAATCCAAAAAGTGCCACAAGGGATACAAAAAGTATCACAAGTGATACAATCCAAAAAGATGCAAATATCACAGGAGATAAAAGATGCAAAATATCACAGAGAGATACCTTAGACGGAAGCTTTTGCATGATATGCCACATACAAAGCCTGTGCTTTGAATCAGGAAGAACTTCAACTATAACCTTCCGCATTGCACCATCTTGATCAGTAACAATGATATTTGGAGAATGAACAAACGCTTTCTTAAATGCTTGCAGTAACCAAACATAAGATTCAGTAGTTTCATTCTTAAGAAGACAGAACCGACAGTCACAGATCTCCTATGATTATCTATTGCAGTAAAAGGCACAAAAACCATCTGGTATCTGAAAAAAAAAGTATCTCAGGTGATAATATATACAAAATGTAGAAAAAGCAAATGCAAATATCACAAGAGATACTAAAAAAGGTTCAAACAACATACTTGTTAGCTTTGTATGTGGCATCAAATGAGACGATATCGCCAAACTCTTTGTAATTCAATTTAGCAACTTGATCAGCCCAAAAGAGTCCAATAAGCTCAGCGTTCTCAACAAGATAATCAAAAGAGAAGTCGATGTAAATTTCATCCGATCTTCCATACGGTTAATAAGCATTTGTGCATCGCTATCTCCTATGAAACAGTTTATACCACGAACTAGATTGTTAAACTCAGTCTCTGTACCATGAACAAGTGCTGAGGACCCTTTCAACCCGGTATACAAACTGTGAGCTCTAGTTGCCCCAATATTATAATTCGAAGCTTTGATTATAAAGAGCTGCTCAGTGTATGTTAGCTTCCTCTCACTCTTGGACAAATGCTTATACTCAACACGATCTAGCTCATGATTATGTTCCACATCGAACGTAGTAAGCCTATATTTTCTACTACCAGGCATCATATGAAAAACTGCACGTGCTTTGCAACCAGTAATTCTAAAGTTTGAAGTCCTCACTTGTTTGTCACCTTTCTTAGGAGCTAACGTATTCAAACGAATTTTCTTTGGGCACCCTTCCCGATTGCAAACTAAATACTTCTCTTTTACAAATCCATCCCTTAATCTTTTCTGAGTAGACTTTCTAATACCAAATCCTGCCTCTGAAGCATATCTCATGTACATACTAATGCAATCCTCAACAGAATCATAAACACTAAACAAAACTGGCAGCACACTAGCAGCAACTCTGGGAACCCAAAAAACCGATCCACCAGGAGTATCAATAAAATCATGATGAATAAAAGATGAAGGAGTTTTCAAACCACTAGAAGCTGTAAAGAAGGTGATAAAACACAAAGTCAAAAAGCATAACACAATAACTTCAAAAATTGTCTTAAAATATCACTGATGATACTATACATTATTTGAAATATCACTGGTGATACTATAACAGATGATTGTACAAAAAATACTAAACAGAAACAACAACACATCCAATCAAAAACTAACAGCTTATTTAAAAGCAATATAACATCTACATTAATATACTTAAGCACTATCATAACAAAAAACACAAAAACCTATAACTCAGAATTCAGCAACATAAATTGACAACAACTATAACTCAATTTCAGTCAATATATGCAACAACTGCAAACACGACTATTCTTCTTAAATATACAACAACTGCTTTAACAAATCACTTCCAAAAACACTAGATTTACGACTACTTTGACTACACAGCAAAACGCTTCCAAGACAAAATACACTAACAGTACAACTATCAGCACCAACACTATCACTCTTCTACATTCGAATAACTAACAAAAACACAATCTCTCTAATCAATAATATGCAACAACTGCAGCAATAACAGCCTACGCATAGAAATATCAAAACATCGCAGTAAGAAATCAAGTACACTACATTTACGATTATTTTCAGTAAAAAGCTTAAAATTAGAAGCAAATTACTCTAAAACCTTAATTAAAAAGCAAACTATCATCAACTTCAAATATCACTGCTGAAACTACACAAATTAAACTGAACAAAAACAAATCCAATCAAACTAGCAGCTTATATAAAAGCAAAATCAAACTAACAGCTTTTATAAAAGCAAAATCAAACTAACAACTTCATGAATAAGCAAAAACCTAACAACACCATCTAAATATCACAGGTGATACAAAACAGAGTAAACTAACAACTGAATAAAAAGCTTAAACACCTTAATTAAACACTTAATTAACAAAACAGCTTAATTAATAAACAGATTAACATAAAAAAAAGCTGAATTAAAACGAAAACTCACATGATGCATTATCATCAACGTTAGAAGCACAAATTGAACTCGTAACATCTAAATCAATTGAATCTTCTCCAACAGGAACTTCATTAAGATAAAAAATCTCCATTCTGCAAAATTAAAGAAGATAATTACGAAATTGAACAAAATAATGACGAAATTGAAGAAGATAATGAAGAATTGAAGAAAATAATGAAGAATTGAAGAATTACCGGTGGGATAAAGTGGAGGACGTGACGGAGATGGCGGTGGTTGTACGGTGATGACTGTGGAGGATGTGGTGGTTGACCTGGTTGTTATGATTGAGAAGACGGTAACCGTTTATGGAGGGAAATCCACACAGAGAAAAGTGTGTGAAAGTGTGTGAGAAACAGAGTGATAAATGAGAAAAAAAAGGTATATATATTGGGGTAAAAAATAGGTTAAAAGGTTTTAATCTTAGATTAATGACAGCCATTAAATCAATCCAAATAGAAGGTGGGGATTTGTCCCTTGGTAAGCACCAAAATAAGAGTATACAAATGAAAATTCCTCATAACCAAATACTATGTTTACCTTTTGAATTCTTAAAATTCTTAAAAACTTAATAATTTAATGCAACTTAAAACTTAAAAAATTAATACAACATAAATGCCACGAAATAAGTAAAGACTTTATTGACTTTTGTATGCCAAATGAGAATTACGCGGTTAATAAGACATGGTATATATAAAAGAAGGCTTTTGATAATTACCATATAAACACTTATTATCATATATTGATCTAAACTTATATAACTAAGACTATGTTTGATAAGTACAGTCACTCAGACATGTGCTCATTGCTTGGGGCCTTAAGATGCATCCTTAAGTACAGTCTTTGGGGGAGGGTCCGGTTGGCATCCTTAAGATGCATGGGACCAGGGTGATCCCACCATTCTTCACCTTTTGGAGAAGACTATGTTTGTCACATGAGATTATCGAGAGATTATGATTATTTTTTTTAAGAATAAGCTACTTAAAAAATAAAATTTTTTGGCAGACATAACTTATAAGGAGATTATAAAAAAAAACAATTTTTCATAATCTCTGAAAATAAAGGTTACTTCATGTAGCTTATAAAAATAATCTCATTTTATAATCTTTTTCAGCAACAACACCAACAACAACATCAACGACAACACTAACACCATCATAATCTATTTTTGCCAAACATTCCGATCATATTTATTATTAGTGTAATACAATAAATTACAATATCATAAACATCAATATTTCCCGTGTGAAAATTAACCTTTTAGTCCGTTAGTAAATATGTTCAAATTTTTTGACTAATGCAACGTACTTATAATTATAGCACAAGGCCTCCGAAATTAACGAGACGCCTGTCAGAACCACAATTTACAAAAATAATTATTTATCGTTATACACCGTCGATTTACACGATTATTCATCCAATATAATATAGTCTTTAACACAAGTTTTGAATGATTTTTCCTTTGAACAAAACAAGATTTGAATGTTCACAACTGATTTTTAATGAAACACTCAACAGGCGACCAAAACCTTTCACAATCCAAAGTCAATCACACTCCCAAAACTACTTCCTCCACTCCCAACTTCACTTCACCTTCTTGTACCTTTCTCTACATAATCTGTACCCTATCCTGTCAAAAGCACTTTTAAACACACAACTAAATAAGAAAACTGTCATATAAAACAGTTCTTCTAAAAATAAAAACCCAAAACCAAATCAAATCACCATCTTTTTCTTAAAAACCAAAACCAAAATCAATCAAATTATGTTATAAAATTGAAACTAAACCCCAATTTTTATAAAATATAAAAATGAGGGTTTCGTTTAAGGTATCGAAACAAGGTGCAAGGTTTCGCCCCAAACCTAAACCTCAAACTCAAACCCTAACTGCGAATGAAAATGAAAATGAAGATGTTGATGAAATTAATAATACCAAATTGTCTTCTGTTGAAGGTTCAAAACCAAAGGTGTGTTTTGTTTTTGTAAGAATATAACAATTGGGTGTTTAGGTTTTGCTTATTTTTTTTGTGTGCTTAATTTAGGGGATGTTTGTTTGTTTAAGGTTATCGATATACTCCGTATTAGAAATCACTTAAGAAATGAAATACGGTTAACCAAACAGTTAGGCGAATTGGGATTTTGAAGAAAGAACAATTCGCGAGAGAGTTTGATATTAGTTGATGCGAACCTATCCCATACTAGGCTCGTGTTGGTTCATAAGCTAGGTGTAAGAGGAGGGGATACCTAGACTTTATAAACCACCAACCAGTCCCATACTTGGCCGATGTAGGATCATAACACTTATTTATGGGCTTATGGCTTATATAGTTATATTTCATAAGTTGAATTTTTTTTCGGCTTTTTTTGTTTTTTGAAACTTGTGGTCTTATATAAGTTTGTTATGACAGAAGAAGCTTATATGAACCCGTAAGTTCCAATATAAGCAAAAAAATGAGGCTTAGCCGAAAAAAGATAAGCTCATAAGCCCATATATAAGATTAAACCAACACCCCCTTAAAGTGGTATCTAAACGGCTTCCGCTTATATGCTTATAATAATTGGGTGTTTAGATTGCTTATTTTGAGGTAAATAAGCTTATAAGTTCCTAGTTAAGCAGAATCATACCCTTACTTATAAGCTGCCTACAAATAAGCATTTTATGAAATAAGAGTTGCTTTTTGTAAAGAAATTGATTAATACTCTAAAAGAATATGGAAAGTTTTAATCAAGTTTGCTTATAAAAGGTTTTAGGTTTTATATATAATGGTGGAAAAGTAACTTTTTAGTTTCAGAAATAAGTAGTCCCTAAAATTCCCCGTAGTTGATTTTGTATTGAATATAAGAATTCGGATTTGTATAGAAATGATTACTTCTTGTTTTTATGCTTAAGTTGACGTTCTTAGGATATAGGAAGTTGAATAGATTTGTAATTTGTTATGATATGTGTATAGGTTAATGATGTGACTGAAGGTGCTGAGGACGATAATGCTGTAATTTCAGGTATCTTGCGAAAACGTTTACTTTCGTTGCGGTTGTGGTTTTTTGTATTTGCTGATAGTTTTTATTTGCTATTTTCGTGTTTTGTCAGATGCGGATATTTCTTTCTTTATAAACTTGTTTCCGGATGGTTATTCAATTGGGAACCCCTCTGAGGTTTGTTGTATGTTGTGTTAAGTTTTCAGTTTTGGTTTAAAAAGTCGAAAATTTGAGACCTTTTTGTTTTTTAGTCGTTGTTTTTAACTAGCTTTGTCATCTTTTTAGAGCCGGGCTGGTCTTCAAGCTGCTGTACAAGATGATCCGAAGTTTTTGCATCCGTATGATAGGACATCAGAAAGCCTATTTTTGGTAAGCTACAATCTTCACACTTGTTTACGCTTATATTCAGTTTGTATGACATTTGCAGTGAGTGATTTGTGTTTAATCACATGTTTTACTGTTGTATTTGAAGGCTATTGAGCGTGGCTTGTTACCTGCTGATTTCTTGGACGACATACCATGCAAATATATTAAGGGGGCAGTTGCTTGCGAGGTAAGTAACCATATAGTTAAAACTTAACATAAACCGGCTATATGGTAACAGAGATGGAAAACCTAAAATTAACGGGAAATATTGCAGGTGCGGGATTACAGGAATTGTGGTTCTGATCCAGGAGTTAATAATGGTTCATCTGCTGATGCATCAACCCCTATTACTACCAAAATACGTCTTAAGATGTCACTGGAGAACGTGGTGAAGGATATTCCTTCGATTTCTGATAGTTCTTGGACTTACGGTGATTTAATGGTGAGCATTATTTATTATGAAGTTTAGTAAACCTTCGTATGAAAGTATAAGACTATCTGACGTTTAATCAAATGGGATTGTAGGAAGCTGAGGCCCGTATATTGATGGCCCTACAACCGAAGCTTAATCTTGACCCGACACCCAACTTTGATCGACTCTGTAAAACTCCAACTCCGTCAAAGGTAAGCGTTTGTAACTTCTTAATTATCTCGATGGTGCGGAGCTTTATTTTCTAATTTTATTTGCTTTTTCAGCTAAACCTAAATATTCGGGATCTCCGACGAAAGAGGTTGAGGCTGATGTCTGGTTCTGACCATCCGGTCCAAGGGAAGAAGGTTTGCATGGAAAACTCAAATTCAGGACCAATTGTGCAGCAATCTGATCTTGTGAATATAACTACCCAAAATGTTGGTCCTAGCAATATGGTTTCCTCTGTTCCAGCATCGCCTTCACTCTCGTATCAATCAAAATATCAAATGGGTGCTGGAAACTCGAGAGTTATGCAGGATCATGGGTCAGACATGATGATGAACGCATATGGTGATGCTAAGAGGGAAAACCAAGATGGACAGTTGTCACCTATGACCAACTTGAGTAAAAGAGCTAGGACAAACTCCATGGGTCTCGATGGTGTTCAACAACAACAACCGCAACAACAGATGGATGGATTTAACACACCTGAATCTCAGTGGAAGAATTCACTCTTGCAGCAACAGCAGCAGCAATCGATGGTGAGAGGGGGTCAGTTGGCTAACGCTGCTGGCGTTCAAAAGTATCCGTTTGATGGCAGTTTCAATCAGGAGCAATTTACAATGGGTCAATCAGGAATGAGATACAATCTAAAACAAGAGCCTGACACTGAGCTAAATCGGAACATGCATATGGTGGATTCAGATGTTGACCCGCGATTGCAGCAGCAGCAGAGGATGACTCAGCAGTTTGCACGATCCAGTTTCCCGCCTACCCCGTGGAACAATCTGGATAATTCTAGAAAGGAGGAACAGTTTCAGAGACGGAAATCAGCACAAAGTCCCCGTGTCTCTGGTGGTGCGTTGCCTCAGTCTCCCTTGTCATCAAAATCTGGGGAGTTTTCCAGTGGATCTATGGGAGGGCAGTATGGTGTAGGGGCAATGGCATCATCCCAAAGGGACAAGTCAGCTGTGACTTCAGTTCCCACAGTTGGTGGTGCAGGTGCGGGATCAATGACTTCTAGTGCTCAAATGGCGGCCAGGCGGACTACCTCTCTCCCAAAAACCCCTGCTATGAGCGGGGTAGGATCTCCTGCTAGTGTAGGTAACATGAGTGGACCCTTTAACGCCACCAGTCCACATGTTGGAAAGGAGACTGATAAAAGCATGCGCGAGAAGTTCTCCAAAATCGAGATGTTGACTGTCAAGTATGATAAATATCTAACAATCCCTTCCTTTTAGTTTCGTCTTTACATATATCAGTATTGTGCATGATTGATTAATTATTCTTGTGCAGGTACCAACTCAACAACAAAAGGAACAAGGTTGACGAGTACAAAAATACCACATCATTTCCTACTCGAGAGCTGAATAATTGTCTTTTCAATGATCAAAATAATGAGATTCCCAAAGATGAAACCTGTAAAATGCCTCTATCAAAGTCACTTGTGGGAGGGAGCATGAATGTTTGCAAGACCAGAGTTTTGCATTTTATGCAGAGTGAACGTGTACTCCAAGGTTTGTTTGTTGGAATATAACACTAATATGTTTAATTTATTTCAAACATCAACTTTGACTGATCATTTATTCTGGACTATTATTCCAGGAAACGGGTTCTCACTTGTGCCAAAGTCGCGAACTAGAATGATCTTGTCAGAGAAGCGAGATGATGGCACTGTAGCAATGCATTATGGTGAACATGATGAATGTGATTACTTGGCAGCAGAAGAATTGCTTCCCACTCTTCCAAATACTGTGAGTTTCTTCATTGATTTTTACCTTGAATATAAGTTTATAGTACAAACTTCCGTTATAGTCGTGTTTAAAGTTTGTGTAAATCAGTGGGGCTAATTGTTTAAAATTGTAACTAGCTTTTATGAAATAGGGTTATAATGTACATATTAAAGTTTCTCTCCTGTAAAGGTACAAACTTTCAGTTTGTTTCTATTTTGGGTAATTTGAAAAACTTGACGTAGGTAAGTAGAAGTAGTAAATAGCACGACGAAGCGGAAATGACCATTTTCCCAGTTGCCGGATTTAGAAAAATTGGAAGCTGGTTACCTTAATATAGCAACCAAATGAAAGTTGATTACCCAAAATCTGAAATTTAAAGTTTCTTGCCTTAAATAAGAACTCTTGAAAGTTTGTACGTATATATTACCATTGAGTAAAAGTTTTATTGAAGCTCTTTACCTTTTTATGCAATTCTAACCCAAAGTATGCGTATATTGTATTAATGGCACTTATTTATATTTTCTGACTTTTCATTTGACTTGATGCTACAGCATGTTGCGGACTTGCTTGCAGCCCAATTCTGCACACTGGTATGATGTTCAAAGTTATTTTATGGATTATCTTCACATTATATCTCGTATGAAGATAATAATACTATGATCTGTTTGTGCAGATATTACGTGAAGGTTATCGTGTTGAAGGCGATCATCTCCAACCAAAACCAATTAACCCACTTCGTTCTTCTGGTGATCAGCCTAATAATAATAATGCATCCGGGATATTATCCCCCAATTCTGATATCCCAGAAGCCGTTTCAGGCCAACCATCTAATGAAGTTGCAAAACCAAGTGACAGTGGAACAAATAATACATCAATGATGACGTCCCAGAACATGCCATTGGCAGGTGCACGGATGCATCCTCCCACAAACATGCAAATCTCTCAAGGTGGGGTGTCAATGCCAGCATCACGGCCTATGCAATCCGAGTCACAGCCATCTTTCCAACAACAAAATCAGCATAACTTGATGCAACAACAGCTGCAAAGATCAACAGCTATGATGCTTGCATCAAATCCATTGTCGCATTTAAATGCAATGGGACAAAATTCAAACATGCAACAATTGGGTCATATGCTTAATAAATCCCCACTTCAGCTTCTACAGCAGCAACAGCAACAGCAGCAACAACAGCAACAACAGCAGCAACAACAGCCTCAAATGCAGAGGAAAATGATGATGGGGCTTGGAAATGTTGGGATGGGAGGAAATACCGGGAATAATATGGTTGGGATGCAAGGGATGGGGAATGTGATGGGAATGGGGGGCAATCGTGGAATTTCACCACCTATGGCAGGGGCGATCTCGGGCATGGGAAATAGTATGGGGCAAAACCCGATTAATATGAACCAGGCTTCGAGTATAAGTATAAGTAATGCAATAAGCCAACAGCTTCGGTCCGGGATGATAACACCAGCTCAAGCAGCTATTATGACTACAAAGCTAAGAATGGCACAGAACAGAAATATATTGGGTGGGGCTAGCGGGCAAAACGGCAATATTACTGGGTTGGCGGGTGCTAATAGGCAGGTGCTGCCAGGGTCAAGCAATTACTCAATGTTGGGTCCCAGTATGAACCGAGCTAACACCATGAACACGATGAACAACATGAACACCATGAACACAATGAACAACATGAATATCATGAACAACATGAATCCAATGCAGCGAACTACTATGGCCCCGCCAAAGTTGAACCCTGGCATGAATGTCTATATGAATCAGCAGCAACAGCAGCAACAACAGCAACAGCAGCAGCAACAACTACAACAGCAACAACAGCTAAACGTACAACAGCAACAATTGCCACAACAACAGCAGCAGCAGCAGTTGTCACATCAGCAACAGCAAGAAACAACTTCCCCACTACAGGCAGTTCTTTCGCCGCCTCAGCAGCAAGTCGGTTCACCATCAATGGGAATACCACAGCAACAACAGGCTAGCCCCCAGCAAATGAGCCAGCGAACTCCAATGAGTCCACAGTTGAGTTCTGGCGCCATTCACCCTCCAATGAGCTCAGGAAATCAAGATGGTGCATGTCCTCCTAGCCCACAGTTGAGTTCACAAACAATGGGATCCGTCAGTAGCATGACCAATTCACCAATGGATATGCAGGGTGTCAACAAGAGCAGCTAGCACTATTTTTAAGGTTTTTTTTTGTCTCACATTTGTCATCTAATGTTTTTAGTATTTTACTGGTTCATGGTCTTTTGACACAACACTCTGTTATGCAAATATCAAGTCTGTATAACGGAGAATAGTATTTAGGAAGGATGGATGTACATACGCCTGAACCTGGGACAATCTAATGTTTACATATCAACGTTTTATAATATTAAACTCTTAGCATAATGCATCTGTTTCAAACTTTAATAATATTATAGTAGTTTTATTATCTTTGTAAGACTGTCTGAAACTAGAGCCTGCATGGGAGATTATTGATCTCAGTCTTGACCTGGTTGCTGGTGTTATCATCTAGATTGGTACACCCAGAGAGAGCCATGGTAAGCTCGAGTTCCTCTTTCAGCATTTCAAGCACCCATGTAACTCCATGCTCCGCTTTTGCTGCTAACCCATACACAACCAAACGTCCAATCTGCAATATCAAAATAACGAGGTTGACTATAAGAGATCACTAGGTTTTGGAGACATTACTGCAGTCGTAGGTGAATTACCGTAACAGCTTGTGCACCAAGAGCTAAAGCCTTGAAAATATTTGTTCCTCGCCTTATAACTAGCTTTTTAATTACTAATCAATTTCGCAAGGTAAAAATTATAAAGGGAATGTTTCCTACTCCATATATCCTACAAGCATTGTGCACCAGATGATCCAAGATTTAAATTTTCAAGAATCTTATGCATTTGATGTTAACAAAGATAAGTTTTTTCTTTGTTCTTCAGTTGCTTTCAAACAAAAAAGACAATGGCAACAAATATTTGTGAAGTCGCATACATAGTGATACATGTTATCTACGATATTATTCGTGGTGGGAATTTATATTTCCCTTTAATTTCTGGACATATATATATATATTACATACAAATGTATCACAGGCGTATATTCTATTATATATGATCCACATTATATATGATCCACCAATGTCGTCCAAACTACAAATTATTGTGATGATAAAAGTAACAATAATTGAAAGAATCTTCATCATTCCTTGGATTTTCTCTTGTTTAAGAGAAACTCAGCCTAGTTTTAGTACAACATCAACAAAGATATGTAAGATTCTAATATCTTGGACGAGACGTCCCAAAGTGTTTGTATCCTATAGAGTAGCCAAATGTCCTAGACCATGATGTACTTGATTCTTTGCATTCTTTCAATTTTTTTTCTTCTTGTTATTATTATTTTTGCACTTTTGTGTTCATTAAAGTGCTACTTATACAAATCTTTCATTTGAACGAAGTATCAAATTAAGGTGCTTCTCTCCAATATATATATCACAATAAACTCACCTTGCTAATAGTCATACACTTACGGTTTCGTGGTGAAGTTTTCACTTTGATCATGGGATTACAAACTCTTCCAAGAATTTTGCATGCTAAGCAAGGAAAACAAAGAATTATTTCTCCGTCATCAGCCACTCAAACACCAAAAGGCTATTTCTCCATTTATGTTGGTGAAAGCAGAAAAAAGAGATTTTTAGTTCCATTGGCGTATCTTAGACATCCTTCGTTTCAAGCCTTGCTGAATTTGTCTCAAGATGAGTTCGGCTATGCTCATCCTATGGGAGGTCTAACATCTCCATGCAAAGAGGAGACCTTCATTGAAGTCACCCGAGACATTGTCAAATGTTAAAAAAGAATGTATTTCTTCTAATTTTCCATGTAGATTTGTAGTCCTTTACGAGCTTTCTTTTTGTAGATAGTAATTATCGAAACTTCTTGTTAGAAATATAGTAAATATTAATTTAATTATGAGTAATTTTTTATTTTATATTCTCATTGCTCTTTGTTACTATCTCAAAGTCTTCAATCGCATTCTTAGTATAATGTTAAGCGTAAACAATTAATTTGACCGATGCTATCTAACATTATTAAGGTAAAAATTGGTGGCTAGCTAAGCAAGTCCACCATGAAATACCATAAATTTAGCCATCGTCAAAAACATATATGCAAAATAATACTTTTACGCAGTCATTAATAAATCATTTGCTCCACCTGCAGGTAGAGAAAATATGGTTCACAGTATTTCGCTCTTATATTTACCAAATAGGAAACAACTAAAAACATTGCCAATGTATGGCTATGAACAGGTTTTAATGCATGTGAAAACCAACAATTGTTTTGTTGAGGTATCAAAGAACTTAATGGACCCCTATTTTTGACAAAATATGAAAGAGATAGTATTTTTTTGTGCACATCAAACACATTTTAAATCAGAAAATTATATTAATTGTAGCAAGATGCTAAATTTACAAATTTAGTTCACAATTAAATTTCTAATATCCCAAAACAAGATATAATTAATATCAGTGAAAAATGAAAATTAACTGTGAAATTGAAACTGGTAGGAGAATATACTTTGGAGAGAAGCTCGTAGGTAGCTGTGTATTGACTCATAACCATTATGTTTTAATAGCCCGTTAGTTAGCTAAACAATTCTGCAAAGAAAAAAAAAGGAACTGAAGAGCGTGAAGGTATATGGAAATTTACTACTCCATATCATTCAAGCATATCTCAGTGTGCACCAAGTGATCCAAGATTTCAAGATTCCTATGCTGTGATCTTTCCAAAGTCAAGTTTTTCTTTGTTGGTTACTTTAAGCAGAAAAGACAAGGCATAATAACAAAAAAAATGTATCTAAGTTGTCCATTTTTGTTGTTTTGTGTAGCCTTTTTATTTTATTTTATTTTTTATTTTAAATACAAACATATCAAATTTTTGATTTTTGTGTGTATTTTGTTCATGTACAATGACCATTTTATCCTTCGATGTTTACATGGCAGTTAAAAACGTAAGGGTAAAATGTTCACAAAATACACACATAAGTTGAAAGTTGAAAGTTGAAAGGTAGGTGTTTTAATAGCCACAAAAAAAAAAAAAAAAAAAAAAAAAAAAAAAAAAAAAAAAAATTACAAAGACAACAAAAATGGACAAGGAATATATGTGAAATCATATATGTTATCGAGCTACAATATTCTTGGTTGGAATTTTTATTTCCATTTCTAGACATATATTATATTATGAACGTATCAAAGGCGTATATTCTACTATGTATGATCCACCAATGTCATCCAAATCACAAATTATCTTGATGATAGAACTAACAACTAAAGGGATCTTCATAGTTATCACCGATTTTGTGTTATATATGACAAACTCAGCCTAGTTTTAGCACAACATCGACAATGATGTACCTATCACACACGATGGACAAAAACATGTAAAACTTTTAAGATTCTAAATCTCTTGGGGTAGCCAAACATCATAGATCGTGATGTACTTGATTCCTTTAATTTTTTTTGTATTTTGTATTATATTGTCGATTAGAAAGCTATTTATACCAAACTTTCATTTGAATGAAGTCTCAACTTAAGGTGCATCTCTCCAAATATTATACAACAACTCACCCTACCAGTAGTCATAACCTTTCAGTTTTTGAGGTTAAGTTCACACTTTTATCATGGGATTACAAAAGCTTCCAAAAATTTTGCATGCAAATCAAGGAAAACAAAGAATAATTTCACCCTCATCTGCCACCGAAACACCAAAAGGTTATTTCTCCATTTATGTTGGTGAAAGCAGAAAAAAGAGATTTTTAGTTCCATTGGCGTATCTTAGACATCCTTCATTTCAAGCCTTGCTAAATTTGTCTCAAGATGAGTTCGGCTATGCTCATCCTATGGGAGGTCTAACATTTCCATGCAAATAGGAGACCTTCATTAAAGTCACCCGAGACATTGTCAAATGTAAACAAAGAATGACTTTCTTCTAATTTTCCTTGTAGATTTGTAGTCCTTTACGAGCTTTCTTTTTGTAGATAGTAATTATCGAAACTTCTTGTTCGAAATATAGTAAATATTACGGAGTAATTTAATTATGAGTAATTTTTTATTTCATATTTTCATTTCTCTTTGTTACTACATGAAAGTCTTAAATTGCATTCTTAGTATAGTGTTAAGCGTAAACAATTAATTTGACCGATACGATCTAACATTATTAAGGTAAAAATTGGTGGTTAGCTAAACAATTCCACTCTGAAATACCATAAATTTAGCCGTCGTCAAAAACATATATGCAAAAGAATACTTTTACGCAATCATTAATAAATCATTCGCTCCACTGCAGGTAGAGAAAATATGGTTCGCAGTATTTCGCTCTTATATTTACCAAATAGGAAACAACTAAGAACATTGCCAATGTATGGCTGTGAACATGTTTTAATGTATGTGAAAACCAACAATTGTTTTGTTGAGGTATCAAAGAACTTAATGGACCCCTATTTTTGACAAAATATGAAAGAGACTGTATTTTTTTGTGTACATCAAACATATTTTTAATCAGAAAATTATATTAATTGTAGCAAGATGCTAAATTTACAAATTTAGTTCACAATTAAATTTCTAATATCCCAAAACAGGATATAATTAATATCAGTGAAAAATGGAAATTAACTGTGAAATTGAAATTGGTAGGAGAATATGCTTTGGAGAGAAGCTCGTGAGTAGTTGTGTATCGAATCATAACCATTATGCTTTAATGGCATGTTAGTTAGCTAAACAATTCTACAAAGAAAAAAAAGAACCGAAGAACGTGAAGGTATATGGAAATTTACTACTTCATATCATACAAGCATATCTTAATGTGCACCAAATGATCCAAGATTTCAAGATTCCTATGCTGTGATCTTTCCAAAGTCAAGTTTTTCTTCGTTGGTTATTTTAAGCAGAAAAGACAAGGTATTATAATAAAAAAAATGTATCTAAGTTGTCCATTTTTGTTGTTTTGTGTAGCTTTTTTATTTTATTTTATTTTTTTATTTTAAATACAAACATATCAAATTTTGATTTTTGTGTGTATTATGTTCATGTACAATGAACATTTTATCCTTTGATGTTTAAAGGGAGGTTAAAGACGTAAGGGTAAAATGTTCACAAAATACACACATAAGTAGAAAGTTGAAAGGTATGTGTTTTAATAGCACAAAAAAAAAGAAGGTACAGAGACCAACAAAAATGGACATGGAATATATGTGAAATCATACATGTTATTGAGCTACAATATTCTTGGTGGGAATTTTTATTTCCCTCTCTAGACATATATTATATTATGAACGTATCAAAGGCGTATAATCTACTATGTATGATCCACCAATGTCATCCAAATCCCAAATTATCTTGATGATAGAACTAGCAACTAAAGGGATCTTCATAGTTATCTCAGATTTTGTGTTATATATGACAAAGTCAGCCTAGTTTTAGCATAACATCGACAATGATGTACCTATCACACACGATGGACAAAAACATGTAAAACTTTTAAGATTCTAAATCTCTTGGAGTAGCCAAACATCATAGATCCTGATGTAATTGATTCCTACCTATTTTTTTGTATTTTGTATTATATTGTCGATTAGAAAGCTATTTATACCAAACTTTCATTTGAATGAAGTCTCAAATTAAGGTGCATCTCTCCAAATATTATTCAACAACTCACCTTACCAGTAGTGATAACCTTTTAGTTTTTGAGGTTAAGTTCACACTTTTATCATGGGATTACAAAAGCTTCCAAAAATTTTGCATGCAAATCAAGGAAAACAAAGAATAATTTCACCCTCATCTGCCACTGAAACACCAAAAGGTTATTTCTCCATTTATGTTGGTGAAAGCAGAAAAAAGAGATTTTTAGTTCCATTGGCGTATCTTAGACATCCTTCGTTTCAAGCCTTGCTGAATTTGTCTCAAGATGAGTTCGGCTATGCTCATCCTATGGGAGGTCTAACATTTCCATGCAAAGAGGAGACCTTCATTAAAGTCACCCGAGACATTGTCAAATGTTAACAAAGAATTACTTTCTTCTAATTTTCCTTGTAGATTTGTAGTCCTTTACGAGCTTTCTTTTTGTAGATAGTAATTATCGAAACTTCTTGTTAGAAATATGGTAAATATTAAGGAGTAATTTAATTATGAGTAATTTTTTATTTCACATTTTCATTTCTCTTTGTTACTACCTCTAAGTCTTCAATTGCATTCTTAGTATAGTGTTAAGCGTAAACAATTAATTTGACCGATACGATCTAACATTATTAAGGTAAAAATTGGTGGCTAGCTAAACAATTCCACCATGAAATACCATAAATTTAGCCGTCGTCAAAAACATATATGCAAAGAATACTTTTACGCAGTCATTAATAATTCATTTGCTCCACTGCAGTTAGAGAAAATATAGTTCACAGTATTTCTCTCTTATATTTACCAAATAGGAAACAACTAAGAACATTGCCAATGTATGGCTGTGAACAGGTTATAATGCATGTGAAAACCAACAATTGTTTTGTTGAGGTATCATAGAACTTAATGGACCCCTATTTTTGACAAAATATGAAAGAGATAGTATTTTTTTGTGCACATCAAACATATTTTTAATCAGAAAATTATATTATTTGTAGCAAGATGCTAAATTTACAAATTTAGTTCACAATTAAATTTCTAATATCCCAAAACAGGATATAATTAATATCAGTGAAAAATGAAAATTAACTGTGAAATTGAACTAGGTAGGAGAATATACTTTGGAGAGAAGCTCGTGAGTAGTTGTGTATTGACTCACAACCATTATGCTTTAATAGCTTGTTTGTTAACTAAACAATTCTACAAAGAAAAAAAAAAAGAACCGAAGAACGTGAAGGTATATGGAAATTTACTACTCCATATCATTCAAGCATATCTCAGTGTGCACCTAATCATCCAAGATTTCAAGATTCCTATGCTGTGATCTTTCGAAAGTCAAGTTTTTCTTTGTTGGTTACTTTAAGCAGAAAAGACAAGGTATAATAACAAAAAAAATGTATCTAAGTTGTCCATTTTTGTTGTTTTGTGTAGCGTTTTTATTTTATTTAATTTTTTATTTTAAATAAAAACATATCAAATTTTTGATTTTCGTGTGTATTTTGTTCATGTACAATGACCATTTTATCCTTTGATGTTTACAGGGCGGTTAAAAGCGTAAGGGTAAAATGTTCACAAAATACACACATAAGTTGAAAGTTGAAAGGTAGGTGTTTTAATAGCAAAAAAAAAAAAAAAAAAAAAAAAAAAAAAGGTACAAAGACCAACAAAAATGGACAAGGAATATATGTGAAATCATATATGTTATCGAGCTACAATATTCTTGGTTGGAATTTTTATTTTCATTTCTAGACATATATTATATTATGAACGTATCAAAGGCGTATATTCTACTATGTATGATCCACCAATGTCATCCAAATCACAAATTATCTTGATGATAGAACTAACAACTAAAGGGATCTTCATAGTTATCACAGAGTTTGTGTTATATATGACAAACTCAGCCTAGTTTTAGCACAACATCGACAATGATGTACCTATCACACACGATGGAGAAAAACATGTAAAACTTTAAGATTCTAAATCTCTTGGGGTAGCCAAACATCATATATCCTGATGTACTTGATTCCTTTAATTTTTTTTGTATTTTGTATTATATTGTCGATTAGAAAGCTATTTATACCAAACTTTCATTTGAATGAAGTCTCAACTTAAGTTGCATCTCTCCAAATATTATACAACAACTCACCCTACCAGTAGTCATAACCTTTCAGTTTTTGAGGTTAAGTTCACACTTTTATCATGGGATTACAAAAGCTTCCAAAAATTATGCATGCAAATCAAGGAAAACAAAGAATAATTTCACCCTCATCTGCCACTGAAACACCAAAAGGTTATTTCTCCATTTATGTTGGTGAAAGCAGAAAAAAGAGATTTTTAGTTCCATTGGCGTATCTTAGACATCATTCGTTTCAAGCCTTGCTAAATTTGTCTGAAGATGAGTTCGGCTATGCTCATCCTATGGGAGGTCTAACATTTCCATGCAAAGAGGAGACCTTCATTAAAGTCACCCGAGACATTGTCAAATGTTAACAAAAAATGACTTTCTTCTAATTTTCCTTGTAGATTTGTAGTCCTTTACGAGCTTTCTTTTTGTAGATAGTAATTCTCGAAACTTCTTGTTTGAAATATAGTAAATATTACGGAGTAATTTAATTATGAGTAATTTTTTATTTCATATTTTCATTTCTCTTTGTTACTACATGAAAGTCTTAAATTGCATTCTTAGTATAGTGTTAAGCGTAAACAATTAATTTGACCGATACGATCTAACATTATTAAGGTAAAAATTGGTGGTTAGCTAAACAATTCCACTCTGAAATACAATAAATTTAGCCGTCGTCAAAAACATATATGCAAAAGAATACTTTTACGCAATCATTAATAAATCATTCGCTCCGCTGCAGGTAGAGAAAATATGGTTCACAGTATTTCGCTCTTATATTTACCATATAGGAAACAACTATGAACATTGCCAATGTATGGCTGTTTACATGTTTTAATGCATGTGAAAACCAACAATTGTTTTGTTGAGGTATCAAAGAACTTAATGGACCCTTATTTTTGACAAAATATGAAAGAGATAGTATTTTTTTGTGTACATCAAACATATTTTTAATTCGAAAATTATATTAATTGTAGCAAGATGCTAAATTTACAAATTTAGTTCACAATTAAATTTCTAATATACCAAAACAGGATATAATTAATATCAGTGAAAAATGGAAATTAACTGTGAAATTGAAATTGGTAGGAGAATATTCTTTGGAGAGAAGCTCGTGAGTAGTTGTGTATCGGCTCATAACCATTATGCTTTAATAGCATGTTAGTTAGCTAAACAATTCTACAAAGAAAAAAAAGAACCGAAGAACGTGAAGGTATATGGAAATTTACTACTCCATATCATACAAGCATATCTTAATGTGCACCAAATGATCCAGGATTTCAAGATTCCTATGCTGTGATCTTTCCAAAGTCAAGTTTTTCTTCGTTGGTTATTTTAAGCAGAAAAGACAAGGTATTATCATAAAAAAAATGTATCTAAGTTGTCCATTTTTGTTGTTTTGTGTAGCTTTTTTATTTTAAATACAAACATGTCAAATTTTGATTTTTGTGTGTATTATGTTCATGTACAACGAACATTTTATCCTTTGATGTTTAAAGGGAGGTTAAAGACGTAAGGGTAAAATGTTCACAAAATACACACATAAGTAGAAAGTTGAAAGGTATGTGTTTTAATAGCGCAAAAAAAAAAAAAAAAAAAAAGGTACAGAGACCAACAAAAATGGACATGGAATATATGTGAAATCATACATGTTATCGAGCTACAATATTCTTGGTGGGAATTTTTATTTCCCTCTCTAGACATATATTATATTATGAACGTATCAAAGGCGTATATTCTACTATGTATGATCCACCAATGTCATCCAAATCCCAAATTATCTTGATGATAGAACTAACAACTAAAGGAATCTTCATAGTTATCTCAGATTTTGTGTTATATATGACAAAGTTAGCCTAGTTTTAGCACAACATCGACAATGATGTACCTATCACACACGATGGACAAAAACATGTAAAACTTTTAAGATTCTAAATCTCTTGGGGTAGCCAAACATCATAGATGCTAATGTACTTGATTCCTTTAAATTTGTTTGTATTTTGTATTATATTGTCGATTAGAAAGCTATTTATACCAAACTTTCATTTGAATGAAGTCTCAACTTAAGGTGCATCTCTCCAAATATTATACAACAACTCACCCTACCAGTAGTCATAACCATTCAGTTTTTGAGGTTAAGTTCACACTTTTATCATGGGATTACAAAAGGTTCCAAAAATTTTGCATGCAAATCAAGGAAAACAAAGAATAATTTCACTCTCATCTGCCACTGAAACACCAAAAGGTTATTTCTCCATTTATGTTGGTGAAAGCAGAAAAAAGAGATTTTTAGTTCCATTGGCGTATCTTAGACATCCTTTGTTTCAAGCCTTGCTAAATTTGTCTGAAGATGAGTTCGGCTATGCTCATCCTATGGGAGGTCTAACATTTCCATGCAAAGAGGAGACCTTCATTAAAGTCACCCGAGACATTGTCAAATGTTAACAAAAAATGACTTTCTTCTTATTTTCCTTGTAGATTTGTAGTCCTTTACGAGCTTTTTTTTGTAGATAGTAATTCTCAAAACTTCTTGTTCGAAATATAGTAAATATTACGGAGTAATTTAATTATGAGTAATTTTTTATTTCATATTTTCATTTCTCTTTGTTACTACATGAAAGTCTTAAATTGCATTCTTAGTATAGTGTTAAGTGTAAACAATTAATTTGACCGATACGATCTAAAATTATTAAGGTAAAAATTGGTGGTTAGCTAAACAATTCCACTCTGAAATACCATAAATTTAGCCGTCGTAAAAAACATATATGCAAAAGAATACTTTTACGCAATCATTAATAAATCATTCGCTCCGCTGCAGGTAGAGAAAATATGGTTCACAGTATTTCGCTCTTATATTTACCATATAGGAAACAACTATGAACATTGCCTATGTACGGCTGTTTACATGTTTTAATGCATGTGAAAACCAACAATTGTTTTGTTGAGGTATCAAAGAACTTAATGGACCCCTATTTTTGACAAAATATGAAAGAGATAGTATTTTTTTTGTGTACATCAAACATATTTTTAATCAGAAAATTATATTAATTGTAGCAAGATGCTAAATTTACAAATTTAGTTCACAATTAAATTTCTAATATCCCAAAACAGGATATAATTAATATCAGTGAAAAATGGAAATTAACTGTGAAATTGAAATTGGTAGGAGAATATTCTTTGGAGAGAAGCTCGTGAGTAGTTGTGTATCGGCTCATAACCATTATGCTTTAATAGCATGTTAGTTAGCTAAACAATTCTACAAAGAAAAAAAAGAACCGAAGAACGTGAAGGTATATGGAAATTTACTACTCCATATCATACAAGCATATCTTAATGAGCACCAACTGATCCAGGATTTCAAGATTCCTATGATGTGATCTTTCCAAAGTCAAGTTTTTCTCCTTTGGTTATTTTAAGCAGAAAAGACAAGGTATTATAATAAAAAAAATGTATCTAAGTTGTCCATTTTTGTTGTTTTGTGTAGCTTTTTTATTTTAAATACAAACATGTCAAATTTTGATTTTTGTGTGTATTATGTTCATGTACAATGAACATTTTATCCTTTGATGTTTAAAGGGAGGTTAAAGACGTAAGGGTAAAATGTTCACAAAATACACACATAAGTAGAAAGTTGAAAGGTATGTGTTTTAATAGCGCAAAAAAAAAAAAGGTACAGAGACCAACAAAAATGGACATGGAATATATGTGAAATCATACATGTTATCGAGCTACAATATTCTAGGTGGGAATTTTTATTTCCATCTCTAGACATATATTATATTATGAACGTATCAAAGGCGTATATTCTACTATATATGATCCACCAATGTCATCCAAATCCCAAATTATCTTGATCATAGAACTAACAACTAAAGGGATCTTCATAGTTATCTCAGATTTTGTGTTATATAAGACAAAGTCAGCCTAATTTTAGCACAACATCGACAATGATGTACATATCACACACGATGGACAAAAACATGTAAAACTTTTAAGATTCTAAATCTCTTGGGGTAGCCAAACATCATAGATCCTGATGTACTTGATTCCTCTAAATTTGTTTGTATTTTGTATTATATTGTCGATTAGAAAGCTATTTATACCAAACTTTCATTTGAATGAAGTCTCAACTTAAAGTGCATCTCTCCAAATATTATACAACAACTCACCCTACCAGTAGTCATAACCTTTCAGTTTTTGAGCTTAAGTTCACACTTTTATCATGGGATTACAAAAGCTTCCAAAAATTTTGCATGCAAATCAAGGAAAACAAAGAATAATTTCACCCTCATCTGCCACTGAAAGACCATAAGGTTATTTCTCCATTTATGTTGGTGAAAGCAGAAAAAAGATATTTTTAGTTCCATTGGCTTATCTTAGACATCCATCGTTTCAAGCCTTGCTAAATTTGTCTGAAGATGAGTTAGGCTATGCTCATCCTATGGGAGGTCTAACATTTCTATGCAAAGAGGAGACCTAGGATGTCTAACATTTCCATGCAAAGAGGAGACCTTCATTAAAGTCACCCGAGACATTGTCAAATGTTAACAAAGAATGACTTTCTTCTAATTTTCCTTGTAGATTTGTAGTCCTTTACGAGCTTTCTTTTTGTAGATAGTAATTATCGAAACTTCTTGTTCGAAATATAGTAAATATTACGGAGTAATTTAATTATGAGTAATTTTTTATTGCATATTTTCAATTCTCTTTTTACTACATGAAAGTCTTAAATTGCATTCTTAGTATAGTGTTAAGCGTAAACAATTAATTTGACCGATATGATCTAACATTATTAAGGTAAAAATTGGTGGTTAGCTAAACAATTCCACTCTGAAATACTATAAATTTAGCCGTCGTAAAAATCATATATGCAAAAGAATACTTTTACGCAATCATTAATAAATCATTCTCTCCACTGCAGGTAGAGAAAATATGGTTCACAGTATTTCGCTCTTATATTTACCAAATAGGAAACAACTAAGAACATTGCCAATGTATGGCTGTTTACATGTTTTAATGCATGTGAAAACCAACAATTGTTTTGTTGAGGTATCAAAGAACTTAATGGACCCCTATTTTTGACAAAATATGAAAGAGATTGTATTTTTTTGTGTACATCAAACATATTTTTAATCAGAAAATTGTATTAATTGTAGCAAGATGCTAAATTTACAAATTTAGTTCACAATTAAATTTCTAATATCCCAAAACAGGATATATTTAATATCAGTGAAAAATGGAAATTGACTGTGAAATTGAAATTGGTAGGAGAATATGCTTTGGAGAGAAGCTCGTGAGTAGTTATGTATCGACTCATAACCATTATGCTTTAATAGCATGTTAGTTAGCTAAACAATTCTACAAAGAAAAAAAAGAACCGAAGAACGTGAAGGTATATGGAAATTTACTACTCCATATCATACAAGCATATCTTAATGTGCACCAAATGATCCAAGATTTCAAGATTCCTATGCTGTGATCTTTCCAAAGTCAAGTTTTTCTTCGTTGGTTAGTTTAAGCAGAAAAGACAAGGTATTATAATAAAAAAAATGTATCTAAGTTGTCCATTTTTGTTGTTTTGTATAGCTTTTTTATTTTATTTTATTTTTTATTTTAAATACAAACATATATAGTTTTTATTTTTATGTGTATTATGTTCATGTACAATGAACATTTTATCCTTTGATGTTTAAAGGGAGGTTAAAGACGTAAGGGTAAAATGTTCACAAAATACACACATAAGTAGAAACTTGAAAGGTATGTGTTTTAATAGCGCAAAAAAAAAAAAAAAAAAAAAAAAGGTACAGAGACCAACAAAAATGGACATGGAATATATATGAAATCATACATGTTATCGAGCTACAATATTCTTGGTGGGAATTTTTATTTCCCTCTCTAGACATATATTATATTATGAACGTATCAAAGGCGTATATTCTACTATGTATGATCCACCAATGTCATCCAAATCCCAAATTATCTTGATGATAGAACTAAAAACTAAAGGAATCTTCATAGTTATCTCAGATTTTGTGTTATATATGACAAAGTCAGCCTAGTTTTAGCACAACATCGACAATGATGTACCTATCACACACGATGGACAAAAACATGTAAAAGTTTTAAGATTCTAAATCTCTTGGGGTAGCCAAACATCATAGATGCTGATGTACTTGATTCTTTTAAATTTGTTTGTATTTTGTATTATATTGTCGATTAGAAAGCTATTTATACCAAACTTTCATTTGAATGAAGTCTCAACTTAAGGTGCATCTCTCCAAATATTATACAACAACTCACCCTACCAGTAGTCATAACCTTTCAGTTTTTGAGGTTAAGTTCACACTTTTATCATGGGATTACAAAAGCTTCCAAAAATTTTGCATGCAAATCAAGGAAAACAAAGAATAATTTCATCCTCATCTGCCACCGAAACACCAAAAGGTTATTTCTCCATTTATGTTGGTGAAAGCAGAAAAAAGAGATTTTAGTTCCATTGGCATATCTTAGACATCCTTCGTTTCAAGCCTTGCTAAATTTGTCTGAAGATGAGTTCGGCTATGCTCATCCTATGGGAGGTCTAACATTTCCATGCAAAGAGGAGACCTTCATTAAAGTCACCCGAGACATTGTCAAATGTTAACAAAGAATGACTTTCTTCTAATTTTCCTTGTAGATTAGTAGTCCTTTACGAGCTTTCTTTTTGTAGATAGTAATTATCGAAACTTCGTGTTCGAAATATAGTAAATGTTACGGAGTAATTTAATTACGAGTAATTTTTTATTTCATATTTTCAATTCTCTTTGTTACTACATGAAAGTCTTAAATTGCATTCTTAGTATAGTGTTAAGCGTAAACAATTAATTTGACCGATATGATCTAACATTATTAAGGTAAAAATTGGTGGTTAGATAAACAATTCCACTCTGAAATACCATAAATTTAGCCGTCGTCAAAAACATATATGCAAAAGAATACTTTTACGCAATCATTAATAAATCATTCTCTCCACTGCAGGTAGAGAAAATATGGTTCACAGTATTTCGCTCTTATATTTACCAAATAGGAAACAACTAAGAACATTGCCAATGTATGGCTGTTTACATGTTTTAATGCATGTGAAAACCAACAATTGTTTTGTTGAGGTATCAAAGAACTTAATGGACCCCTATTTTTGACAAAATATGAAAGAGATTGTATTTTTTTGTGTACATCAAACATATTTTTAATCAGAAAATTGTATTAATTGTAGCAAGATGCTAAATTTACAAATTTAGTTCACAATTAAATTTCTAATATCCCAAAACAGGATATAATTAATATCAGTGAAAAATGGAAATTGACTGTGAAATTGAAATTGGTAGGAGAATATGCTTTGGAGAGAAGCTCGTGAGTAGTTATGTATCGACTCATAACCATTATGCTTTAATAGCATGTTAGTTAGCTAAACAATTCTACAAAGAAAAAAAAGAACCGAAGAACGTGAAGGTATATGGAAATTTACTACTCCATATCATACAAGCATATCTTAATGTGCACCAAATGATCCAAGATTTCAAGATTCCTATGCTGTGATCTTTCCAAAGTCAAGTTTTTCTTCGTTGGTTATTTTAAGCAGAAAAGACAAGGTATTACAATAAAAAAAATGTATCTAAGTTGTCCATTTTTGTTGTTTTGTATAGCTTTTTTATTTTATTTTATTTTTTATTTTAAATACAAACATATATAATTTTTATTTTTATGTGTATTATGTTCATGTACAATGAAAATTTTATCCTTTGATGTTTAAACGGAGGTTAAAGACGTAAGGGTAAAATGTTTACAAAATACACATATAAGAAGAAACTTGAAAGGTATGTGTTTTAATAGCGCCAAAAAAAAAAAAAAAAAGGTACAGAGACCAACAAAAATGGACATGGAATATATGTGAAATCATACATGTTATCGAGCTACAATATTCTTGGTGGGAATTTTTATTTCCCTCTCTAGACATATATTATATTATGAATGTATCAAAGGCGTATATTCTACTATGTATGATCCACCAATGTCATCAAAATCCCAAATTATCTTGATGATAGAACTAACAACTAAAGGAATCTTCATAGTTATCTCAGATTTTGTGTTATATATGACAAAGTCAGCCTAGTTTTAGCACAACATCGACAATGATGTACCTATCACACACGATGGACAAAAACATGAAAAACTTTTAAGATTCTAAATCTCTTGGGGTAGCCAAACATCATAGATGCTGATGTACTTGATTCCTTTAAATTTGTTTGTATTTTGTATTATATTGTCGATTAGAAAGCTATTTATACCAAACTTTCATTTGAATGAAGTCTCAACTTAAGGTGCATCTCTCCAAATATTATACAACAACTCACCCTACCAGTAGTCATAACCTTTCAGTTTTTGAGGTTAAGTTCACACTTTTATCATGGGATTACAAAAGCTTCCAAAAATTTTGCATGCAAATCAAGGAAAACAAAGAATAATTTCATCCTCATCTGCCACCGAAACACCAAAAGGTTATTTCTCCATTTATGTTGGTGAAAGCCGAAAAAAGAGATTTTTAGTTCCATTGGCATATCTTAGACATCCTTCGTTTCAAGCCTTGCTAAATTTGTCTGAAGATGAGTTCGGCTATGCTCATCCTATGGGAGGTCTAACATTTCCATGCAAAGAGGAGACCTTCATTAAAGTCACCCGAGACATTGTCAAATGTTAACAAAGAATGACTTTCTTCTAATTTTCCTTGTAGATTAGTAGTCCTTTACGAGCTTTCTTTTTGTAGATAGTAATTATCGAAACTTCGTGTTCGAAATATAGTAAATGTTACGGAGTAATTTAATTACGAGTAATTTTTTATTTCATATTTTCAATTCTCTTTGTTACTACATGAAAGTCTTAAATTGCATTCTTAGTATAGTGTTAAGCGTAAACAATTAATTTGACCGATATGATCTAACATTATTAAGGTAAAAATTGGTGGTTAGATAAACAATTCCACTCTGAAATACCATAAATTTAGCCGTCGTCAAAAACATATATGCAAAAGAATACTTTTACGCAATCATTAATAAATCATTCTCTCCACTGCAGGTAGAGAAAATATGGTTCACAGTATTTCGCTCTTATATTTACCAAATAGGAAACAACTAAGAACGTTGCCAATGTATGGCTGTTTACATGTTTTAATGCATGTGAAAACCAACAATTGTTTTGTTGAGGTATCAAAGAACTTAATGGACCCCTATTTTTGACAAAATATGAAAGAGATTGTATTTTTTTGTGTACATCAAACATATTTTTAATCAGAAAATTGTATTAATTGAAGCAAGATGCTAAATTTACAAATTTAGTTCACAATTAAATTTCTAATATCCCAAAACAGGATATAATTAATATCAGTGAAAAATGGAAATTGACTGTGAAATTGAAATTGGTAGGAGAATATGCTTTGGAGAGAAGCTCGTGAGTAGTTATGTATCGACTCATAACCATTATGCTTTAATAGCATGTTAGTTAGCTAAACAATTCTACAAAGAAAAAAAAGAACCGAAGAACGTGAAGGTATATGGAAATTTACTACTCCATATCATACAAGCATATCTTAATGTGCACCAAATGATCCAAGATTTCAAGATTCCTATGCTGTGATCTTTCCAAAGTCAAGTTTTTCTTCGTTGGTTATTTTAAGCAGAAAAGACAAGGTATTACAATAAAAAAAATGTATCTAAGTTGTCCATTTTTGTTGTTTTGTATAGCTTTTTTATTTTATTTTATTTTTTATTTTAAATACAAACATATATAATTTTTATTTTTATGTGTATTATGTTCATGTACAATGAACATTTTATCCTTTGATGTTTAAAGGGAGGTTAAAGACGTAAGGGTAAAATGTTCACAAAATACACACATAAGTAGAAACTTGAAAGGTATGTGTTTTAATAGCGCAAAAAAAAAAAGGTACAGAGACCAACAAAAATGGACATGGAATATATGTGAAATCATACATGTTATCGAGCTACAATATTCTTGGTGGGAATTTTTATTTCCCTCTCTAGACATATATTATATTATGAACGTATCAAAGGCGTATATTCTACTATGTATGATCCACCAATGTCATCCAAATCCCAAATTATCTTGATGATAGAACTAAAAACTAAAGGAATCTTCATAGTTATCTCAGATTTTGTGTTATATATGACAAAGTCAGCCTAGTTTTAACACAACATCGACAATGATGTACCTATCACACACGATGGACAAAAACATGTAAAACTTTTAAGATTCTAAATCTCTTGGGGTAGCCAAACATCATAGATGCTGATGTACTTGATTCCTTTAAATTTGTTTGTATTTTGTATTATATTGTCGATTAGAAAGCTATTTATACGAAACTTTCATTTGAATGAAGTCTCAACTTAAGGTGCATCTCTCCAAATATTATACAACAACTCACCCTACCAGTAGTCATAACCTTTCAGTTTTTGAGGTTAAGTTCACACTTTTATCATGGGATTACAAAAGCTTCCAAAAATTTTGCATGCAAATCAAGGAAAACAAAGAATAATTTCATCCTCATCTGCCACCGAAACACCAAAAGGTTATTTCTCCATTTATGTTGGTGAAAGCAGAAAAAAGAGTTTTTTAGTTCCATTGGCATATCTTAGACATCCTTCGTTTCAAGCCTTGCTAAATTTGTCTGAAGATGAGTTCGGCTATGCTCATCCTATGGGAGGTCTAACATTTCCATGCAAAGAGGAGACCTTCATTAAAGTCACCCGAGACATTGTCAAATGTTAACAAAGAATGACTTTCTTCTAATTTTCCTTGTAGATTAGTAGTCCTTTACGAGCTTTCTTTTTGTAGATAGTAATTATCGAAACTTCTTGTTCGAAATATAGTAAATATTACGGAGTAATTTAATTATGAGTAATTTTTTATTTCATATTTTCAATTCTCTTTGTTACTACATGAAAGTCTTAAATTGCATTCTTAGTATAGTGTTAAGCGTAAACAATTAATTTGACCGATATGATCTAACATTATTAAGGTAAAAATTGGTGGTTAGATAAACAATTCCACTCTGAAATACCATAAATTTAGCCGTCGTCAAAAACATATATGCAAAAGAATACTTTTACGCAATCATTAATAAATCATTCTCTCCACTGCAGGTAGAGAAAATATGGTTCACAATATTTCGCTCTTATATTTACCAAATAGGAAACAACTAAGAACATTGCCAATGTATGGCTGTTTACATGTTTTAATGCATGTGAAAACCAACAATTGTTTTGTTGAGGTATCAAAGAACTTAATGGACCCCTATTTTTGACAAATTATGAAAGAGATTGTATTTTTTTGTGTACATCAAACATATTTTTAATCAGAAAATTGTATTAATTGAAGCAAGATGCTAAATTTACAAATTTAGTTCACAATTAAATTTCTAATATCCCAAAACAGAATATCAGTGAAAAATGGAAATTGACTGTGAAATTGAAATTGGTAGGAGAATATGCTTTGGAGAGAAGCTCGTGAGTAGTTATGTATCGACTCATAACCATTATGCTTTAGTAGCATGTTAGTTAGCTAAACAATTCTACAAAGAAAAAAAAGAACCGAAGAACGTGAAGGTATATGGAAATTTACTACTCCATATCATACAAGCATATCTTAATGTGCACCAAATGATCCAAGATTTCAAGATTCCTATGCTGTGATCTTTCCAAAGTCAAGTTTTTCTTCGTTGGTTATTTTAAGCAGAAAAGACAAGGTATTATAATAAAAAAAATGTATCTAAGTTGTCCATTTTTGTTGTTTTGTATAGCTTTATTATTTTATTTTATTTTTTATTTTAAATACAAACATATATAATTTTTATTTTTATGTGTATTATGTTCATGTACAATGAACATTTTATCCTTTGATGTTTAAAGGGAGGTTAAAGACGTAAGGGTAAAATGTTTACAAAATACACATATAAGTAGAAACTTGAAAGGTATGTGTTTTAATAGCGCAAAAAAAAAAAAAAAAAAAAAAGGTACAGAGACCAACAAAAATGGACATGGAATATATGTGAAATCATACATGTTATCGAGCTACAATATTCTTGGTGGGAATTTTTATTTCCCTCTCTAGACATATATTATATTATGAACGTATCAAAGGCGTATATTCTACTATGTATGATCCACCAATGTCATCAAAATCCCAAATTATCTTGATGATAGAACTAACAACTAAAGGAATCTTCATAGTTATCTCAGATTTTGTGTTATATATGACAAAGTCAGCCTAGTTTTAGCACAACATCGACAATGATGTACCTATCACACACGATGGACAAAAACATGAAAAACTTTTAAGATTCTAAATCTCTTGGGGTAGCCAAACATCATAGATGCTGATGTACTTGATTCCTTTAAATTTGTTTGTATTTTGTATTATATTGTCGATTAGAAAGCTATTTATACCAAACTTTCATTTGAATGAAGTCTCAACTTAAGGTGCATCTCTCCAAATATTATACAACAACTCACCCTACCAGTAGTCATAACCTTTCAGTTTTTGAGGTTAAGTTCACACTTTTATCATGGGATTACAAAAGCTTCCAAAAATTTTGCATGCAAATCAAGGAAAACAAAGAATAATTTCATCCTCATCTGCCACCGAAACACCAAAAGGTTATTTCTCCATTTATGTTGGTGAAAGCAGAAAAAAGAGTTTTTTAGTTCCATTGGCATATCTTAGACATCCTTCGTTTCAAGCCTTGCTAAATTTGTCTGAAGATGAGTTCGGCTATGCTCATCCTATGGGAGGTCTAACATTTCCATGCAAAGAGGAGACCTTCATTAAAGTCACCCGAGACATTGTCAAATGTTAACAAAGAATGACTTTCTTCTAATTTTCCTTGTAGATTAGTAGTCCTTTACGAGCTTTCTTTTTGTAGATAGTAATTATCGAAACTTCTTGTTCGAAATATAGTAAATATTACGGAGTAATTTAATTATGAGTAATTTTTTATTTCATATTTTCAATTCTCTTTGTTACTACATGAAAGTCTTAAATTGCATTCTTAGTATAGTGTTAAGCGTAAACAATTAATTTGACCGATATGATCTAACATTATTAAGGTAAAAATTGGTGGTTAGATAAACAATTCCACTCTGAAATACCATAAATTTAGCCGTCGTCAAAAACATATATGCAAAAGAATACTTTTACGCAATCATTAATAAATCATTCTCTCCACTGCAGGTAGAGAAAATATGGTTCACAATATTTCGCTCTTATATTTACCAAATAGGAAACAACTAAGAACATTGCCAATGTATGGCTGTTTACATGTTTTAATGCATGTGAAAACCAACAATTGTTTTGTTGAGGTATCAAAGAACTTAATGGACCCCTATTTTTGACAAATTATGAAAGAGATTGTATTTTTTTGTGTACATCAAACATATTTTTAATCAGAAAATTGTATTAATTGAAGCAAGATGCTAAATTTACAAATTTAGTTCACAATTAAATTTCTAATATCCCAAAACAGAATATCAGTGAAAAATGGAAATTGACTGTGAAATTGAAATTGGTAGGAGAATATGCTTTGGAGAGAAGCTCGTGAGTAGTTATGTATCGACTCATAACCATTATGCTTTAGTAGCATGTTAGTTAGCTAAACAATTCTACAAAGAAAAAAAAGAACCGAAGAACGTGAAGGTATATGGAAATTTACTACTCCATATCATACAAGCATATCTTAATGTGCACCAAATGATCCAAGATTTCAAGATTCCTATGCTGTGATCTTTCCAAAGTCAAGTTTTTCTTCGTTGGTTATTTTAAGCAGAAAAGACAAGGTATTATAATAAAAAAAATGTATCTAAGTTGTCCATTTTTGTTGTTTTGTATAGCTTTATTATTTTATTTTATTTTTTATTTTAAATACAAACATATATAATTTTTATTTTTATGTGTATTATGTTCATGTACAATGAACATTTTATCCTTTGATGTTTAAAGGGAGGTTAAAGACGTAAGGGTAAAATGTTTACAAAATACACATATAAGTAGAAACTTGAAAGGTATGTGTTTTAATAGCGCAAAAAAAAAAAAAAAAAAAAAGGTACAGAGACCAACAAAAATGGACATGGAATATATGTGAAATCATACATGTTATCGAGCTACAATATTCTTGGTGGGAATTTTTATTTCCCTCTCTAGACATATATTATATTATGAACGTATCAAAGGCGTATATTCTACTATGTATGATCCACCAATGTCATCAAAATCCCAAATTATCTTGATGATAGAACTAACAACTAAAGGAATCTTCATAGTTATCTCAGATTTTGTGTTATATATGACAAAGTCAGCCTAGTTTTAGCACAACATCGACAATGATGTACCTATCACACACGATGGACAAAAACATGAAAAACTTTTAAGATTCTAAATCTCTTGGGGTAGCCAAACATCATAGATGCTGATGTACTTGATTCCTTTAAATTTGTTTGTATTTTGTATTATATTGTCGATTAGAAAGCTATTTATACCAAACTTTCATTTGAATGAAGTCTCAACTTAAGGTGCATCTCTCCAAATATTATACAACAACTCACCCTACCAGTAGTCATAACCTTTCAGTTTTTGAGGTTAAGTTCACACTTTTATCATGGGATTACAAAAGCTTCCAAAAATTTTGCATGCAAATCAAGGAAAACAAAGAATAATTTCATCCTCATCTGCCACCGAAACACCAAAAGGTTATTTCTCCATTTATGTTGGTGAAAGCAGAAAAAATAGATTTTTAGTTCCATTGGCATATCTTAGACATCCTTCGTTTCAAGCCTTGCTAAATTTGTCTGAAGATGAGTTCGGCTATGCTCATCCTATGGGAGGTCTAACATTTCCATGCAAAGAGGAGACCTTCATTAAAGTCACCCGAGACATTGTCAAATGTTAACAAAGAATGACTTTCTTCTAATTTTCCTTGTAGATTAGTAGTCCTTTACGAGCTTTCTTTTTGTAGATAGTAATTATCGAAACTTCGTGTTCGAAATATCGTAAATATTACGGAGTAATTTAATTATGAGTAATTTTTTATTTCGTATTTTCAATTCTCTTTGTTACTACATGAAAGTCTTAAATTGCATTCTTAGTATAGTGTTAAGCGTAAACAATTAATTTGACCGATATGATCTAACATTATTAAGGTAAAAATTGGTGGTTAGATAAACAATTCCACTCTGAAATACCATAAATTTAGCCGTCGTCAAAAACATATATGCAAAAGAATACTTTTACGCAATCATTAATAAATCATTCTCTCCACTGCAGGTAGAGAAAATATGGTTCATAGTATTTCGCTCTTATATTTACCAAATAGGAAACAACTAAGAACATTGCCAATGTATGGCTGTTTACATGTTTTAATGCATGTGAAAACCAACAATTGTTTTGTTGAGGTATCAAAGAACTTAATGGACCCCTATTTTTGACAAAATATGAAAGAGATTGTATTTTTTTGTGTACATCAAACATATTTTTAATCAGAAAATTGTATTAATTGAAGCAAGATGCTAAATTTACAAATTTAGTTCACAATTAAATTTCTAATATCCCAAAACAGGATATAATTAATATCAGTGAAAAATGGAAATTGACTGTGAAATTGAAATTGGTAGGAGAATATGCTTTGGAGAGAAGCTCGTGAGTAGTTATGTATCGACTCATAACCATTATGCTTTAATAGCATGTTAGTTAGCTAAACAATTCTACAAAGAAAAAAAAGAACCGAAGAACGCGAAGGTATATGGAAATTTACTACTCCATATCATACAAGCATATCTTAATGTGCACCAAATGATCCAAGATTTCAAGATTCCTATGCTGTGATCTTTCCAAAGTCAAGTTTTTCTTCGTTGGTTATTTTAAGCAGAAAAGACAAGGTATTATAATAAAAAAAATGTATCTAAGTTGTCCATTTTTGTTGTTTTGTATAGCTTTTTTATTTTATTTTATTTTTTATTTTAAATACAAACATATATAATTTTTATTTTTATGTGTATTATGTTCATGTACAATGAACATTTTATCCTTTGATGTTTAAAGGGAGGTTAAAGACGTAAGGGTAAAATGTTCACAAAATACACACATAAGTAGAAACTTGAAAGGTATGTGTTTTAATAGCGCAAAAAAAAAAAAAAAAAAAAAAAGGTACAGAGACCAACAAAAATGGACATGGAATATATGTGAAATCATACATGTTATCGAGCTACAATATTCTTGGTGGGAATTTTTATTTCCCTCTCTAGACATATATTATATTATGAACGTATCAAAGGCGTATATTCTACTATGTATGATCCACCAATGTCATCCAAATCCCAAATTATCTTGATGATAGAACTAAAAACTAAAGGAATCTTCATAGTTATCTCAGATTTTGTGTTATATATGACAAAGTCAGCCTAGTTTTAGCACAACATCGACAATGATGTACCTATCACACACGATGGACAAAAACATGTAAAACTTTTAAGATTCTAAATCTCTTGGGGTAGCCAAACATCATAGATGCTGATGTACTTGATTCCTTTAAATTTGTTTGTATTTTGTATTATATTGTCGATTAGAAAGCTATTTATACCAAACTTTCATTTGAATGAAGTCTCAACTTAAGGTGCATCTCTCCAAATATTATACAACAACTCACCTTACCAGTAGTCATAACCTTTCAGTTTTTGAGGTTAAGTTCACACTTTTATCATGGGATTACAAAAGCTTCCAAAAATTTTGCATGCAAATCAAGGAAAACAAAGAATAATTTCAACCTCATCTGCCACCGAAACACCAAAAGGTTATTTCTCCATTTATGTTGGTGAAAGCAGAAAAAAGAGATTTTTAGTTCCATTGGCATATCTAAGACATCCTTCGTTTCAAGCCTTGCTAAATTTGTCTGAAGATGAGTTCGGTTATGCTCATCCTATGGGAGGTCTAACATTTCCATGCAAAGAGGAGACCTTCATTAAAGTCACCCGAGACATTGTCAAATGTTAACAAAGAATGACTTTCTTCTAATTTTCCTTGTAGATTTGTAGTCCTTTACGAGCTATCTTTTTGTAGATAGTAATTATCGAAACTTCTTGTTCGAAATATAGTAAATATTACGGAGTAATTTAATTATGAGTAATTTTTTATATCATATTTTCAATTCTCTTTGTTACTACATGAAAGTCTTAAATCGCATTCTTAGTATAGTGTTAAGCGTAAACAATTAATTTGACCGATATGATCTAACATTATTAAGGTAAAAATTGGTGGTTAGATAAACAATTGCACTCTGAAATACCATAAATTTAGCCGTCGTCAAAAACATATATGCAAAAGAATACTTTTACGCAATCATTAATAAATCATTCTCTCCACTGCAGGTAGAGAAAATATGGTTCACAGTATTTCGCTCTTATATTTACCAAATAGGAAACAACTAAGAACATTGCCAATGTATGGCTGTTTACATGTTTTAATGCATGTGAAAACCAACAATTGTTTTGTTGAGGTATCAAAGAACTTAATGGACCCCTATTTTTGAAAAAATATGAAAGAGATTGTATTTTTTTGTGTACATCAAACATATTTTTAATCAGAAAATTGTATTAATTGTAGCAAGATGCTAAATTTACAAATTTAGTTCACAATTAAATTTCAAATATCCCAAAACAGGATATAATTAATATCAGTGAAAAATGGAAATTGACTGTGAAATTGAAATTGGTAGGAGAATATGCTTTGGAGAGAAGCTCGTGAGTAGTTATGTATCGACTCATAACCATTATGCTTTAATAGCATGTTAGTTAGCTAAACAATTCTACAAAGAAAAAAAAGAACAGAAGAACGTGAAGGTATATGGAAATTTACTACTCCATATCATACAAGCATATCTTAATGTGCACCAAATGATCCAAGATTTCAAGATTCCTATGCTGTGATCTTTCCAAAGTCAAGTTTTTCTTCGTTGGTTATTTTAAGCAGAAAAGACAATGTATTATAATAAAAAAAATGTATCTAAGTTGTCCATTTTTGTTGTTTTGTATAGCTTTTTTATTTTATTTTATTTTTTATTTTAAATACAAACATATATAATTTTTATTTTTATGTGTATTATGTTCATGTACAATGAACATTTTATCCTTTGATGTTTAAAGGGAGGTTAAAGACGTAAGGGTAAAATGTTCACAAAATACACACATAAGTAGAAACTTGAAAGGTATGTGTTTTAATAGCGCAAAAAAAAAAAGGTACAGAGACCAACAAAAATGGACATGGAATATATGTGAAATCATACATGTTATCGAGCTACAATATTCTTGGTGGGAATTTTTATTTCCCTCTCTAGACATATATTATATTATGAACGTATCAAAGGCGTATATTCTACTATGTATGATCCACCAATGTCATCCAAATCCCAAATTATCTTGATGATAGAACTAACAACTAAAGGAATCTTCATAGTTATCTCAGATTTTGTGTTATATATGACAAAGTCAGCCTAGTTTTAGCACAACATCGACAATGATGTACCTATCACACACGATGGACAAAAACATGTAAAACTTTTAAGATTCTAAATCTCTTGGGGTAGCCAAACATCATAGATGCTGATGTACTTGATTCCTTTAAATTTGTTTGTATTTTGTATTATATTGTCGATTAGAAAGCTATTTATACCAAACTTTCATTTGAATGAAGTCTCAACTTAAGGTGCATCTCTCCAAATATTATACAACAACTCACCCTACCAGTAGTCATAACCTTTCAGTTTTTGAGGTTAAGTTCACACTTTTATCATGGGATTACAAAAGCTTCCAAAAATTTTGCATGCAAATCAAGGAAAACAAAGAATAATTTCATCCTCATCTGCCACCGAAACACCAAAAGGTTATTTCTCCATTTATGTTGGTGAAAGCAGAAAAAAGAGATTTTTAGTTCCATTGGCATATCTTAGACATCCTTCGTTTCAAGCCTTGCTAAATTTGTCTGAAGATGAGTTCGGCTATGCTCATCCTATGGGAGGTCTAACATTTCCATGCAAAGAGGAGACCTTCATTAAAGTCACCCGAGACATTGTCAAATGTTAACAAAGAATGACTTTCTTCTAATTTTCCTTGTAGATTAGTAGTCCTTTACGAGCTTTCTTTTTGTAGATAGTAATTATCGAAACTTCTTGTTCGAAATACAGTAAATATTACGGAGTAATTTAATTATGAGTAATTTTTTATTTCATATTTTCAATTCTCTTTGTTACTACATGAAAGTCTTAAATTGCATTCTTAGTATAGTGTTAAGCGTAAACAATTAATTTGACCGATATGATCTAACATTATTAAGGTAAAAATTGGTGGTTAGATAAACAATTCCACTCTGAAATACCATAAATTTAGCCGTCGTCAAAAACATATATGCAAAAGAATACTTTTACGCAATCATTAATAAATCATTCTCTCCACTGCAGGTAGAGAAAATATGGTTCACAGTATTTCGCTCTTATATTTACCAAATAGGAAACAACTAAGAACATTGCCAATGTATGGCTGTTTACATGTTTTAATGCATGTGAAAACCAACAATTGTTTTGTTGAGGTATCAAAGAACTTAATGGACCCCTATTTTTGACAAAATATGAAAGAGATTGTATTTTTTTGTGTACATCAAACATATTTTTAATCAGAAAATTGTATTAATTGTAGCAAGATGCTAAATTTACAAATTTAGTTCACAATTAAATTTCTAATATCCCAAAACAGGATATAATTAATATCAGTGAAAAATGGAAATTGACTGTGAAATTGAAATTGGTAGGAGAATATGCTTTGGAGAGAAGCTCGTGAGTAGTTATGTATCGACTCATAACCATTATGCTTTAATAGCATGTTAGTTAGCTAAACAATTCTACAAAGAAAAAAAAGAACCGAAGAACGTGAAGGTATATGGAAATTTACTACTCCATATCATACAAGCATATCTTAATGTGCACCAAATGATCCAAGATTTCAAGATTCCTATGCTGTGATCTTTCCAAAGTCAAGTTTTTCTTCGTTGGTTATTTTAAGCAGAAAAGACAAGGTATTATAATAAAAAAAATGTATCTAAGTTGTCCATTTTTGTTGTTTTGTATAGCTTTTTTATTTTACTTTATTTTTTATTTTAAATACAAACATATATAATTTTTATTTTTATGTGTATTATGTTCATGTACAATGAACATTTTATCCTTTGATGTTTAAAGGGAGGTTAAAGACGTAAGGGTAAAATGTTCACAAAATACACACATAAGTAGAAACTTGAAAGGTATGTGTTTTAATAGCGCAAAAAAAAAAAAAAAAAAAGGTACAGAGACCAACAAAAATGGACATGGAATATATGTGAAATCATACATGTTATCGAGCTACAATATTCTTGGTGGGAATTTTTATTTCCCTCTCTAGACATATATTATATTATGAACGTATCAAAGGCGTATATTCTACTATGTATGATCCACCAATGTCATCCAAATCCCAAATAATCTTGATGATAGAACTAACAACTAAAGGAATCTTCATAGTTATCTCAGATTTTGTGTTATATATGACAAAGTCAGCCTAGTTTTAGCACAACATCGACAATGATGTACCTATCACACACGATGGACAAAAACATGTAAAACTTTTAAGATTCTAAATCTCTTGGGGTAGCCAAACATCATAGATGCTGATGTACTTGATTCCTTTAAATTTGTTTGTATTTTGTATTATATTGTCGATTAGAAAGCTATTTATACCAAACTTTCATTTGAATGAAGTCTCAACTTAAGGTGCATCTCTCCAAATATTATACAACAACTCACCTTACCAGTAGTCATAACCTTTCAGTTTTTGAGGTTAAGTTCACACTTTTATAATGGGATTACAAAAGCTTCCAAAAATTTTGCATGCAAATATAGGAAAACAAAGAATAATTTCAACCTCATCTGCCACCGAAACACCAAAAGGTTATTTCTCCATTTATGTTGGTGAAAGCAGAAAAAAGAGATTTTTAGTTCCATTGGCATATCTAAGACATCCTTCGTTTCAAGCCTTGCTAAATTTGTCTGAAGATGAGTTCGGTTATGCTCATCCTATGGGAGGTCTAACATTTCCATGCAAAGAGGAGACCTTCATTAAAGTCACCCGAGACATTGTCAAATGTTAACAAAGAATGACTTTCGTCTAATTTTCCTTGTAGATTTGTAGTCCTTTACGAGCTATCTTTTTGTAGATAGTAATTATCGAAACTTCTTGTTCGAAATATAGTAAATATTACGGAGTAATTTAATTATGAGTAATTTTTTATTTCATATTTTCAATTCTCTTTGTTACTACATGAAAGTCTTAAATTGCATTCTTAGTATAGTGTTAAGCGTAAACAATTAATTTGACCGATATGATCTAACATTATTAAGGTAAAAATTGGTGGTTAGATAAACAATTCCACTCTGAAATACCATAAATTTAGCCGTCGTCAAAAACATATATGCAAAAGAATACTTTTACGCAATCATTAATAAATCATTCTCTCCACTGCAGGTAGAGAAAATATGGTTCACAGTATTTCGCTCTTATATTTACCAAATAGGAAACAACTAAGAACATTGCCAATGTATGGCTGTTTACATGTTTTAATGCATGTGAAAACCAACAATTGTTTTGTTGAGGTATCAAAGAACTTAATGGACTCCTATTTTTGACAAAATATGAAAGAGATTGTATTTTTTTGTGTACATCAAACATATTTTTAATCAGAAAATTGTATTAATTGTAGCAAGATGCTAAATTTACAAATTTAGTTCACAATTAAATTTCTAATATCCCAAAACAGGATATAATTAATATCAGTGAAAAATGGAAATTGACTGTGAAATTGAAATTGGTAGGAGAATATGCTTTGGAGAGAAGCTCGTGAGTAGTTATGTATCGACTCATAACCATTATGCTTTAATAGCATGTTAGTTAGCTAAACAATTCTACAAAGAAAAAAAAGAACCGAAGAACGTGAAGGTATATGGAAATTTACTACTCCATATCATACAAGCATATCTTAATGTGCACCAAATGATCCAAGATTTCAAGATTCCTATGCTGTGATCTTTCCAAAGTCAAGTTTTTCTTCGTTGGTTATTTTAAGCAGAAAACACAAGGTATTATAATAAAAAAAATGTATCTAAGTTGTCCATTTTTGTTGTTTTGTATAGTTTTTTTTATTTTATTTTATTTTTTATTTTAAATACAAAGATATATAATTTTTATTTTTATGTGTATTATGTTCATGTACAATGAACATTTTATCCTTTGATGTTTGAAGGGAGGTTAAAGACGTAAGGGTAAAATGTTCACAAAATACACATATAAGTAGAAACTTGAAAGGTATGTGTTTTAATAGCGCAAAAAAAAAAGGTACAGAGACCAACAAAAATGGACATGGAATATATGTGAAATCATACATGTTATCGAGCTACAATATTCTTGGTGGGAATTTTTATTTCCCTCTCTAGACATATATTATATTATGAACGTATCAAAGGCGTATATTCTACTATGTATGATCCACCAATGTCATCCAAATCCCAAATTATCTTGATGATAGAACTAACAACTAAAGGAATCTTCATAGTTATCTCAGATTTTGTGTTATATATGACAAAGTCAGCCTAGTTTTAGCACAACATCGACAATGATGTACCTATCACACACGATGGACAAAAACATGTAAAACTTTTAAGATTCTAAATCTCTTGGGGTAGCCAAACATCATAGATGCTGATGTACTTGATTCCTTTAAATTTGTTTGTATTTTGTATTATATTGTCGATTAGAAAGCTATTTATACCAAACTTTCATTTGAATGAAGTCTCAACTTAAGGTGCATCTCTCCAAATATTATACAACAACTCACCCTACCAGTAGTCATAACCTTTCAGTTTTTGAGGTTAAGTTCACACTTTTATCATGGGATTACAAAAGCTTCCAAAAATTTTGCATGCAAATCAAGGAAAACAAAGAATAATTTCATCCTCATCTGCCACCGAAACACCAAAAGGTTATTTCTCCATTTATGTTGGTGAAAGCAGAAAAAAGAGATTTTTAGTTCCATTGGCATATCTTAGACATCCTTCGTTTCAAGCCTTGCTAAATTTGTCTGAAGATGAGTTCGGCTATGCTCATCCTATGGGAGGTCTAACATTTCCATGCAAAGAGGAGACCTTCATTAAAGTCACCCGAGACATTGTCAAATGTTAACAAAGAATGACTTTCTTCTAATTTTCCTTGTAGATTTGTAGTCCTTTACGAGCTTTCTTTTTGTAGATAGTAATTATCGAAACTTCTTGTTCGAAATATAGTAAATATTACGGAGTAATTAAATTATGAGTAATTTTTATTTCATATTTTCAATTCTCTTTGTTACTACATGAAAGTCTTAAATTGCATTCTTAGTATAGTGTTAAGCGTAAACAATTAATTTGACCGATATGATCTAACATTATTAAGGTAAAAATTGGTGGTTAGATAAACAATTCCACTATGAAATACCATAAATTTAGCCGTCGTCAAAAACATATATGCAAAAGAATACTTTTACGCAATCATTAATAAATCATTCTCTCCACTGCAGGTAGAGAAAATATGGTTCACAGTATTTCGCTCTTATATTTACCAAATAGGAAACAACTAAGAACATTGCTAATGTATGGCTGTTTACATGTTTAAATGCATGTGAAAACCAACAATTGTTTTGTTGAGGTATCAAAGAACTTAATGGACCCCTATTTTTGACAAAATATGAAAGAGATTGTATTTTTTTGTGTACATCAAACATATTTTTAATCAGAAAATTGTATTAATTGAAGCAAGATGCTAAATTTACAAATTTAGTTCACAATTAAATTTCTAATATCCCAAAACAGGATATAATTAATATCAGTGAAAAATGGAAATTGACTGTGAAATTGAAATTGGTAGGAGAATATGCTTTGGAGAGAAGCTCGTGAGTAGTTATGTATCGACTCATAACCATTATGCTTTAATAGCATGTTAGTTAGCTAAACAATTCTACAAAGAAAAAAAAGAACCGAAGAACGTGAAGGTATATGGAAATTTACTACTCCATATCATACAAGCATATCTTAATGTGCACCAAATGATCCAAGATTTCAGGATTCCTATGCTGTGATCTTTCCAAAGTCAAGTTTTTCTTCGTTGGTTATTTTAAGCAGAAAACACAAGGTATTATAATAAAAAAAATGTATCTAAGTTGTCCATTTTTGTTGTTTTGTATAGCTTTTTTATTTTATTTTATTTTTTATTTTAAATACAAAGATATATAATTTTTATTTTTATGTGTATTATGTTCATGTACAATGAACATTTTATCCTTTGATGTTTAAAGGGAGGTTAAAGACGTAAGGGTAAAATGTTCACAAAATACACACATAAGTAGAAACTTGAAAGGTATGTGTTTTAATAGCGCAAAAAAAAAAAAGGTACAAAGACCAACAAAAATGGACATGGAATATATGTGAAATCATACATGTTATCGAGCTACAATATTCTTGGTGGGAATTTTTATTTCCCTCTCTAGACATATATTATATTATGAACGTATCAAAGGCGTATATTCTACTATGTATGATCCACCAATGTCATCCAAATCCCAAATTATCTTGATGATAGAACTAACAACTAAAGGAATCTTCATAGTTATCTCAGATTTTGTGTTATATATGACAAAGTCAGCCTAGTTTTAGCACAACATCGACAATGATGTACCTATCACACACGATGGACAAAAACATGTAAAACTTTTAAGATTCTAAATCTCTTGGGGTAGCCAAACATCATAGATGCTGATGTACTTGATTCCTTTAAATTTGTTTGTATTTTGTATTATATTGTCGATTAGAAAGCTATTTATACCAAACTTTCATTTGAATGAAGTCTCAACTTAAGGTGCATCTCTCCAAATATTATACAACAACTCACCCTACCAGTAGTCATAACCTTTCAGTTTTTGAGGTTAAGTTCACACTTTTATCATGGGATTACAAAAGCTTCCAAAAATTTTGCATGCAAATCCAGGAAAACAAAGAATAATTTCACCCTCATCTGCCACTGAAACACCATAAGGTTATTTCTCCATTTATGTTGGTGAAAGCAGAAAAAAGAGATTTTTAGTTCCATTGGCTTATCTTAGACATCCTTCGTTTCAAGCCTTGCTAAATTTGTCTGAAGATGAGTTCGGCTATGCTCATCCTATGGGAGGTCTAACATTTCCATGCAAAGAGGAGACCTTTATTAAAGTCACCTGAGACATTGTCAAATGTTAACAAAGAATGACTTTCTTCTAATTTTCCTTGTAGATTTGTAGTCCTTTACGAGCTTTCTTTTTGTAGATAGTAATTATCGAAACTTCTTGTTCGAAATATAGTAAATATTACAGAGTAATTTAATTATGAGTAATTTTTTATTTCATATTTTCATTTCTCTTTGTTACTACATGAAAGTCTTAAATTGCATTCTTAGTATAGTGTTAAGCGCAAACAATTAATTTGACCGATACGATCTAACATTATTAAGGTAAAAATTGGTGGTTAGCTAAACAATTCCACTCTGAAATACCATACATTTAGCCGTCGTCAAAAACATATATACAAAAGAATACTTTTACGCAATCATTAAGAAATCATTCGCTCCACTGCAGGTAGAGAAAATATGGTTCACAGTATTTCGCTCTTATATTTACCAAATAGGAAACAACTAAGAACATTGCTAATGTATGGCTGTTTACATGTTTTAATGCATGTGAAAACCAACAATTGTTTTGTTGAGGTATCAAAGAACTTAATGGACCCCTATTTTTGACAAAATATGAAAGAGATTGTATTTTTTTGTGTACATCAAACATATTTTTAATCAGAAAATTATATTAATTGTAGCAAGATGCTAAATTTACAAATTTAGTTCACAATTAAATTTCCAATATCCCAAAACAGGATATAATTAATATCAGTGAAAAATGGAAATTGACTGTGAAATTGAAATTGGTACGAGAATATGCTTTGGAGAGAAGCTCGTGAGTAGTTGTGTATCGACTCATAACCATTATGCTTTAATAGCATGTTAGTTAGCTAAACAATTCTACAAAGAAAAAAAATAACCGAAGAACGTTAAGGTATACGGAAATTTACTACTCCATATCATACAAGCATATCTTAATGTGCACCAAATGATCCAATATTTCAAGATTCCTATTCTGTGATCTTTCCAAAGTCATGTTTTTCTTCGTTGGTTATTTTAAGCAGAAATGACAAGGTATTATAATAAAAAAAAATGTATCTAAGTTGTCCATTTTTATTGTTTTGTGTAGCTTTTTTATTTTATTTTATTTTTTATTTTAAATACAAACATATCAAATTTTGATTTTTATGTGTATTATGTTCATGTACAATGAACATTTTATCCTTTGATGTTTAAAGGGAGGTTAAAGACGTAAGGGTAAAATGTTCACAAAATACACACATAAGTAGAAAGTTGAAAGGTATGTGTTTTAATAGCGCAAAAAAAAAAAAAAAAAAAAAAAAAAAAAAAAAGGTACAGAGACCAACAAAAATGGACATGGAATATATGTGAAATCATACATGTTATCGAGCTACAATATTCTTGGTGGGAATTTTTATTTCCCTCTCTAGACATATATTATATTATGAACGTATCAAAGGCGTATATTCTACTATGTATGATCCACCAATGTCATCCAAATCCCAAATTATCTTGACGATAGAACTAACAACTAAAGGGATCTTCATAGTTATCTCAGATTTTGTGTTATATATGACAAAGTCAGCCTAGTTTTAGCACAACATCGACAATGATGTACCTATCACACACGATGGACAAAAACATGTAAAACTTTTAAGATTCTAAATCTCTTGGGGTAGCCAAACATCATAGATCCTGATGTACATGATTCCTTTAAATTTGTTTGTATTTTGTATTATAGGGATTAGAAAGCTATTTGTACCAAACTTTCATTTGAATGAAGTCTCAACTTAAGGTGCATCTCTCCAAATATTATACAACAACTCACCCTACCAGTAGTCATAACCTTTCAGTTTTTGAGGTTAAGTTCACACTTTTATCATGGGATTACAAAAGCTTCCAAAAATTTTGCATGCAAATCAAGGAAAACAAAGAATAATTTCACCCTCATCTGCCACTGAAACACCATAAGGTTATTTCTCCATTTATGTTGGTGAAAGCAGAAAAAGAGATTTTTAGTTCCATTGGCTTATCTTAGACATCCTTCGTTTCAAGCCTTGCTAAATTTGTCTGAAGATGAGTTTGGTTATGCTCATCCTATGGGAGGTCTAACATTTCCATGCAAAGAGGAGACCTTCATTAAAGTCACCCGAGACATTGTCAAATGTTAACAAAGAATTACTTTCTTCTAATTTTCCTTGTAGATTTGTAGTCCTTTACGAGCTTTCTTTTTGTAGATAGTAATTATCGAAACTTCTTGTTCGAAATATAGTAAATATTACAGAGTAATTTAATTATGAGTAATTTTTTATTTCATATTTTCATTTCTCTTTTTTACTACATGAAAGTCTTAAATTGCATTCTTAGTATAGTGTTAAGCGTAAACAATTAATTTGACCGATACGATCTAACATTATTAAGGTAAAAATTGGTGGTTAGCTAAACAATTCCACTCTGGAATACCATAAATTTAGCCGTCGTCAAAAACATATATGCAAAAGAATACTTTTACGCAATCATTAAGAAATCATTCGCTCCACTGCAGGTAGAGAAAATATGGTTCACAGTATTTCGCTCTTATATTTACCAAATAGGAAACAACTAAGAACATTGCCAATGTATGGCTGTTTACATGTTTTAATGCATGTGAAAACCAACAATTGTTTTGTTGAGGTATCAAAGAACTTAATGGACCCCTATTTTTGACAAAATATGAAAGAGATTGTATTTTTTTGTGTACATCAAACATATTTTTAATCAGAAAATTGTATTAATCGTAGCAAGATGCTAAATTTACAAATTTAGTTCACAATTAAATTTCTAATATCCCAAAACAGGATGTAATTAATATCAGTGAAAAATGGAAATTGACTGTGAAATTGAAATTGGTAGGAGAATATGATTTGGAGAGAAGCTCGTGAGTAGTTATGTATCGACTCATAACCATTATGCTTTAATAGCATGTTAGTTAGCTAAACAATTCTACAAAGAAAAAAAAGAACCGAAGAACGTGAAGGTATATGGAAATTTACTACTCCATATCATACAAGCATATCTTAATGTGCACCAAATGATCCAAGATTTCAAGATTCCTATGCTGTGATCTTTCCAAAGTCAAGTTTTTCTTCGTTGGTTATTTTAAGCAGAAAAGACAAGGTATTATAATAAAAAAAATGTATCTAAGTTGTCCATTTTTGTTGTTTTGTATAGCTTTTTTATTTTATTTTATTTTTTATTTTAAATACAAACATATATAATTTTTATTTTTATGTGTATTATGTTCATGTACAATGAACATTTTATCCTTTGATGTTTAAAGGGAGGTTAAAGACGTAAGGGTAAAATGTTCACAAAATACACACATAAGTAGAAACTTGAAAGGTATGTGTTTTAATAGCGCAAAAAAAAAAAAGGTACAGAGACCAACAAAAATGGACATGGAAAATATGTGAAATCATACATGTTATCGAGCTACAATATTCTAGGTGGGAATTTTTATTTCCATCTCTAGACATATATTATATTATGAACGTATCAAAGGCGTATATTCTACTATGTATGATCCACCAATATCATCCAAATCCCAAATTATCTTGATCATAGAACTAACAACTAAAGGGATCTTCATAGTTATCTTAGATTTTGTGTTATATAAAACAAAGTCAGCCTAGTTTTAGCACAACATCGACAATGATGTACCTATCACACACGATGGACAAAAACATGTAAAACTTTTAAGATTCTAAATCTCTTGGGGTAGCCAAACATCATAGATCCTGATGTACTTGATTCCTTTAAATTTGTTTGTATTTTGTATTATATTGTCGATTAGAAAGCTATTTATACCAAACTTTCATTTGAATGAAGTCTCAACTTAAAGTGCATCTCTCCAAATATTATACAACAACTCACTCTACCAGTAGTCATAACCTTTCAGTTTTTGAGGTTAAGTTCACACTTTTATCATGGGATTACAAAAGCTTCCAAAAATTTTGCATGCAAATCAAGGAAAAAGAAGAATGATTTCACCCTCATCTGCCACTGAAACACCATAAGGTTATTTCTCCATTTATGTTGGTGAAAGCAGAAAAAATATATTTTTAGTTCCATTGGCTTATCTTAGACATCCTTCGTTTCAAGCCTTGCTAAATTTGTCTGAAGATGAGTTAGGCTATGCTCATCCTATGGGAGGTCTAACATTTCCATGCAAAGAGGAGACCTAGGATGTCTAACATTTCCATGCAAAGAGGAGACCTTCATTAAAGTCACCCGAGACATTGTCAAATGTTAACAAAGAATGACTTTCTTCTAATTTTCCTTGTAGATTTTTAGTCCTTTACGAGCTTTCTTTTTGTAGATAGTAATTATCGAAACTTCTTGTTCGAAATATTGTAAATATTACAGAGTAATTTAATTATGAGTAATTTTTTATTTCATATTTTCATTTCTCTTTTACATGAAAGTCTTAAATTGCATTCTTAGTATAGTGTTAAGCGCAAACAATTAATTTGACCGATACGATCTAACATTATTAAGGTAAAAATTGGTGGTTTGCTAAACAATTCCACTCTGAAATACCATAAATTTAGCCGTCGTCAAAAACATATATGCAAAAGAATACTTTTACGCAATCATTAATAAATCATTCGCTCCACTGCAGGTAGAGAAAATATGGTTCACAGTATTTCGCTCTTATATTTACCAAATAGGAAGCAACTAAGAACATTGCCAATGTATGGCTGTTTACATGTTTTAATGCATGTGAAAACCAACAATTGTTTTGTTGAGGTATCAAAGAACTTAATGGACCCCTATTTTTGACAAAATATGAAAGAGATTGTATTTTTTTGTGTACATCAAACATATTTTTAATAAGAAAATTATATTAATTGTAGCAAGATGCTAAATTTACAAATTTAGTTCACAATTAAATTTCTAATATCCATAAACATGATATAATTAATATTAGTGAAAAATGGAAATTAACTGTGAAATTGAAATTGGTACGAGAATATGCTTTGGAGAGAAGCTCGTGAGTAGTTGTGTATCGACTCATAACCATTATGCTTTAATAGCATGTTAGTTAGCTAAACAATTCTACAAAGAAAAAAAAAGAACCGAAGAACGTGAAGGTATATGGAAATTTACTACTCCATATCATACAAGCATATCTTAATGTGCACCAAATGATCCATGATTTCAAGATTCCTATGCTGTGATCTTTCCAAAGTCAAGTTTTTCTTCGTTGGTTATTTTAAGTTGAAAAGACAAGGTATTATAATAAAAAAAATGTATCTAAGCTGTCCATTTTTGTTGTTTTGTGTAGCTTTTTTATTTTAAATACAAACATATCAAATTTTGATTTTTGTGTGTATTATGTTCATGTACAATGAACATTTTATCCTTTGATGTTTAAAGGGAGGTTAAAGACGTAAGGGTAAAATGTTCACAAAATACACACATAAGTAGAAACTTCAAAGGTATGTGTTTTAATAGCGCAAAAAAAAAAAAAAAAAAAAAAAAAGGTACAGAGACCAACAAAAATGGACATGGAATATATGTGAAATCATACATGTTATCGAGCTACAATATTCTTGGTGGCAATTTTTATTTCCCTCTCTAGACATATATTATATTATGAACGTATCAAAGGCGTATATTCTACTATGTATGATACACCAATGTCATCCAAATCCCAAATTATCTTGATGATAGAACTAACAACTAAAGGGATCTTCATAGTTATCTCAGATTTTGTGTTATATATGACAAAGTCAGCCTAGTTTTAGCACAACATCGACAATGATGTACCTATCACACACGATGGACAAAAACATGTAAAACTTTTAAGATTCTAAATCTCTTGGGGTAGCCAAACATCATAGATCCTGATGTACTTGATTCCTTTAAATTTGTTTGTATTTTGTATTATATTGTCGATTAGAAAGCTATTTATACCAAACTTTCATTTGAATGAAGTCTCAACTTAAGGTGCATCTCTCCAAATATTATACAACAACTCACCCTACCAGTAGTCATAACCTTTCAGTTTTTGAGGTTAAGTTCACACTTTTATCATGAGATTACAAAACCTTCCAAAAATTTTGCATGCAAATCAAGGAAAACAAAGAATAATTTCACCCTCATCTGCCACTGAAACACCATAAGGTTATTTCTCCATTTATGTTGGTGAAAGCAGAAAAAAGAGATTTTTAGTTCCATTGGCTTATCTTAGACATCCTTCGTTTCAAGCCATGCTAAATTTGTCTGAAGATGAGTTCGGCTATGCTCATCCTATGGGAGGTCTAACATTTCCATGCAAAGAGGAGACCTTCATTAAAGTCACCCGAGACATTGTCAAATGTTAACAAAGAATGACTTTCTTCTAATTTTCCTTGTAGATTTGTAGTTCTTTACGAGCTTTCTTTTTGTAGATAGTAATTATCGAAACTTCTTGTTCGAAATATAGTAAATATTACAGAGTAATTTAATTATGAGTAATTTTTTATTTCATATTTTCATTTCTCTTTGTTACTACATGAAAGTCTTAAATTGCATTCTTAGTATAGTGTTAAGCGCAAACAATTAATTTGACCGATACGATCTAACATTATTAAGGTAAAAATTGGTGGTTAGCTAAACAATTGCACTTTGAAATACCATAAATTTAGCCGTCGTAAAAAACATATATGCAAAAGAATACTTTTACGCAATCATTAATAAATCATTCGCTCCACTGCAGGTAGAGAAAATATGGTTCACAGTATTTCGCTCTTATATTTACCAAATAGGAAACAACTAAGAACATTGCCAATGTATGATTGTTTACATGTTTTAATGCATGTGAAAACCAACAATTGTTTTGTTGAGGTATCAAAGAACTTAATGGACCCCTATTTTTGACAAAATATGAAAGAGATTGTATTTTTTTGTGTACATCAAACATATTTTTAATCAGAAAATTATATTAATTGTAGCAAGATGCTAAATTTACAAATTTAGTTCACAATTAAATTTCCAATATCCCAAAACATGATATAATTAATAACAGTGAAAAATGGAAATTGACTGTGAAATTGAAATTGGTACGAGAATATGCTTTGGAGAGAAGCTCGTGAGTAGTTGTGTATCGACTCATAACCATTATGCTTTAATAGCATGTTAGTTAGCTAAACAATTCTACAAAGAAAAAAAAGAACCGAAGAACGTTAAGGTATATGGAAATTTACTACTCCATATCATACAAGCATATCTTAATGTGCACCAAATGATCCAAGATTTCAAGATTCCTATGCTGTGATCTTTCCAAAGTCAAGTTTTTCTTCGTTTGTTATTTTAAGCAGAAAAGACAAGGTATTATAATAAAAAAAAATGTATCTAAGTTGTCCATTTTTGTTTTTTTGTGTAGCTTTTTTATTTTATTTTATTTTATTTATTATTTTAATTACAAACATATCAAATTTTGATTTTTGTGTGTATTATGTTCATGTTCAATGAACATTTTATCCCTTGATGTTTAAAGGGAGGTTAAAGACGTAGGGTAAAATGTTCATAAAATACACACATAAGTTGAAAGTTTAAAGGTATGTGTTTTAATAGCACCAAAAAAAAAAAAAAAAAAAGGTACAGAGACCAACAAAAATGGACATGGAATATATGTGAAATCATACATGTTATCGAGCTACAATATTCTTGGTGGGAATTTTTATTTCTCTCTCTAGACATATATTATATTATGAACGTATCAAAGGCGTATATACTACTATGTATGATCCACCAATGTCATCCAAATCCCAAATTATCTTGATGATAGAACTAACAACTAAAGGGATCTTCATAGTTATCTCAGATTTTGTATTATATATGACAAAGTCAGCCTAGTTTTAGCACAACATCGACAATGATGTACCTATCACACACGATGGACAAAAACATGTAAAACTTTTATGATTCTAAATCTCTTGGAGTAGCCAAACATCATAGATCCTGATGTACTTGATTCCTACCTATTTTTTTTGTATTTTGTATTATATTGTCGATTATAAAGCTATTTATACCAAACTTTCATTTGAATGAAGTCTCAACTTAAGGTGCATCTCTCCAAATATTATTAAACAACTCACCCTACCAGTAGTCATAACCTTTCAGTTTTTGAGGTTAAGTTCACACTTTTATCATGGGATTACAAAAGCTTCCAAAAATTTTGCATGCAAATCAAGGAAAAGAAAGAATAATTTCACCCTCATCTGCCACTGAAACACCAAAAGGTTATTTCTCCATTTATGTTGGTGAAAGCAGAAAAAAGAGATTTTTAGTTCCAATGGCGTATCTTAGACATCCTTCGTTTCAAGCCTTGCTGAATTTGTCTCAAGATGAGTTCGGCTATGCTCATCCTATGGGAGGTCTAACATTTCCATGCAAAGAGGAGACCTTCATTAAAGTCACCCGAGACATTGTCAAATGTTAACAAAGAATGACTTTCTTCTAATTTTCCTTGTAGATTTGTAGTCCTTTACGAGCTTTCTTATTGTAGATAGTAATTATCGAAACTTCTTGTTAGAAATATGGTAAATATTAAGGAGTAATTTAATTATGAGTAGTTTTTTATTTCACATTTTCATTTCTCTTTGTTACTACCTCAATTGCATTCTTAGTATAGTGTTAAGCGTAAACAATTAATTTGACCGATACGATCTAACATTAATAAGGTAAAAATTGGTGGCTAGCTAAACAATTCCACCATGAAATACCATAAATTTAGCCGTCGTCAAAAACATATATGCAAAGAATACTTTTACGCAGTCATTAATAATTCATTTGCTTCACTGCAGATAGAGAAAATATGGTTCACAGTAATTCGCTCTTATATTTACCAAATAGGAAACAACTAAGAACATTGCCAATGTACGGCTGTGAACAGGTTTTAATGCATGTGAAAACCAACAATTGTTTTGTTGAGGTATCATAGAACTTAATGGACCCCTATTTTTGACAAAATATGAAAGAGATAGTATTTTTTTGTGCACGTCAAACATATTTTTAATCAGAAAATTATATTAATTGTAGCAAGATGCTAAATTTACAAATTTAGTTATAATTAAATTTCTAATATCCCAAAACAGTAATATCAGTGAAAAATGGAAATTAACTGTGAAATTGAACCATTTAGGAGAATATACTTTGGAGAGAAGCTCATGAGTAGTTGTGTATTGACTCACAACCATTATGCTTTAATAGCCTGTTAGTTAGCTAAACAATTCTACAAAGAAAAAAAAGGAACCGAAGAACGTGAAGGTATATGGAAATTTACTACTCCATATCATTCAAGCATATCTCAGTGTGCACCTAATCATCCAAGATTTCAAGATTCCTATGCTGTGATCTTTACAAAGTCAAGTTTTTCTTTGTTGGTTAATTTAAGCAGAACAGACAAGGTATAATAACAAAAAAAATGTATCTAAGTTGTCCATTTTTGTTGTTTTGTGTAGCTTTTTTATTTTATTTAATTTTTTTATTTTAAATAAAAACATATCAAATTTTGATTTTCGTGTGTATTTTGTTCATGTACAATGACCATTTTATCCTTTGATGTTTAAAACGTAAGGGTAAAATGTTCACAAAATACACATATAAGTTGAAAGGTATGTGTTTTTAATAGCAAAAAAAAAAAAAAAAAAAAAAAAAAAAAGCACAGAGACCAACAAAAATGGACAAGGAATATATGTGAAATCATACATGTTATCGAGCTACAATATTCTTGGTTGGAATTTTTATTTCAATTTCTAGACATATATAATATTATGAACCTATCAAATGCGTATATTCTACTATGTATGATCCACCAATGTCATGCAATTCACAAATTATCTTGATGATAGAACTAACAACTAAAGGGATCTAAATAGTTATCTCAGATTTTGTGTTATATATGACAAACTCAGCCTAGTTTTAGCACAACATCGACAATGACGTACCTATCATACACGATGGACAAAAACATGTAAAACTTTTAAGATTCTAAATCTCTTGGAGTAACCAAACATCATAGATCCTGATGTACTTGATTCCTTTCTATTTTTTTGTATTTTGTATTATATTGTCGATTAGAAAGCTATTTATACCAAACTTTCATTTGAATGAAGTCTCAACTTAAGGTGCATCTCTCCAAATATTATACAACAACTCACCCTACCAGTAGTCATAACCTTTCAGTTTTTGAGGTTAAGTTCACACTTTTATCATGGGATTACAAAAGCTTCCATAAATTTTGCATGCAAATCTAGGGAAACAAAGAATAATTTCACCCTCATCTGCCACTAAAACACCAAAAGGTTATTTCTCCATTTATGTTGGTGAAAGCATAAAAAAAAGATTTTTAGTTCCATTGGCGTATCTTAGACATCCTTCGTTTCAAGCCTTGCTGAATTTGTCTCAAGATAAGTTCGGCTTTGCTCATCCTATGGGAGGTCTAACATTTCCATGCGAAGAGGAGACCTTCATTAAAGTCACCCGAGACATTGTCAAATGTTAACAAAGAATAACTTTCTTCTAATTTTCCTTGTAGATTTGTAGTCCTTTACGAGCTATCTTTTTGTAGATAGTAATTATCGAAACTTCTTGTTAGAAATATAGTAAATATTACGGTTTAATTTAATTATGAGTAATTTTTGATTTCATATTTTCATTTCTCTTTGTTACTACCTGAAAGTCTTCAATTGCATTCTTAGTATAGTGTTAAGCGTAGACAATTAATTTGACCGATATGATCTAACATTATTATGGTAAAAATTGGTGGCTAGCTAAACAATTCCACCATGAAATACCATAAATTTAGCCGTCGTCAAAAACATATATGCAAAGAATACTTTTTCGCAGTCATTAATAATTCATTTGCTCCACTGCAGTTAGAGAAAATATAGTTCACAGTATATCGCTCTTATATTTACCAAATAGGAAACAACTAAGAACATTGCCAATGTATGGCTATGAACAGGTTTAATTGCATGTGAAAACCAACAATTGTTTTGTTGAGGTATCAAAGAAATTAATGGACCCCTATTTTGGACAAAATATGAAAGAGGTAGTATTTTTTTGTGCACATCAAACATATTTTTAATCAGAAAATTATATTAAATGTAGCAAGATGCTAAATTTACAAATTTAGTTCACAATTAAATTTCTAATATCCCAAAACAGATATAATTAATATCAGTGAAAAATGAAAATTAACTGTGAAATTGAAACATGTAGGAGAATATACTTTGGAGAGAAGCTCATGAGTAGTTGTGTATTGACTCATAACCATTATGCTTTAATAGCCTGTTAGTTAGCTAAACAATTCTACAAAGAAAAAAAGGAACCGAAGAACGTGAAGGTATATGGAAATTTACTACTCCATATCATTCAAGCATATCACAGTGTACACCAAATGATCCAAGATTTCAAGATTCCTATGCTTTGATTTTTCCAAAGACAAGTTTTTCTTTGTTGGTTACTTTAAGCAGAAAAGACAAGGTATAATAACAAAAAAAATGTATCTAAGTTGTCCATTTTTGTTGTTTTGTGTAGCTTTTTTATTTTATTTTAAATACAAACATATCAAATTTTTATTTTTGTGTGTATTTTGTTCATGTACAATGATCATTTTATCCTTTGATGTTTACAGGGTGGTTAAAAACGTACGGGTAAAATGTTAACAAAATACACGCAGAAGTTGAGAGTTGAAAGGTATGCGTTTTAATAGCAAAAAAAAGGTACAAGAGTCGAACAAAAATGGACAAGGAATATATGTGAAATCATACATGTTATCGAGCTACAATATTCTTGGTGGGAATTTTTATTTCCCTTTCTAGACATATATTATATTATGAACGTATCAAAGGTGTATATTCTACTATGTATGATCCACCAATGTCATCCAAATCACAAATTATCTTGATGATAGAACTAACAACTAAAGGGATCTTCATAGTTATCTCAGATTTTTTGTTATATATGACAAACTCAGCCTAGTTTTAGCACAACATCGACAATGATGTACCTATCACACACGATGGACAAAAACATGTAAAACTTTTAAGATTCTAAATCTCTTGGAGTAGCCAAACATCATAGATCCTGATGTACTTGATTCCTTTCTATTTGTTTTTTGTATTTTGTATTATATTGTCGATTAGAAAGTTTTTTATACCAAACTTTCATTTGAATGAAGTCTCAACTTAAGGTGCATCTCTCCAAATATTATACAACAACTCACCCTACCAGTAGTCATAACCTTTCATTTGTTGAGGTTAAGTTCACAATTTCATCATGGGATTACAAAAGCTTCCAAAAATTTTACTTGCAAATCAAGGAAAACAAAGAATAATTTCACCCTCATCTGCCACTGAAACTCCAAAAGGTTATTTCTCCATTTATGTTGGTGAAAACAGAAAAAAGAGATATTTAGTTCCATTGGCGTATCTTAGACATCCTTCGTTCCAAGCCTTGCTGTATTTGTCTGAAGATGAGTTCGGCTATGCTCAACCTATGGGAGGTCTAACATTTCCATTCAAAGAGGAGATCTTCATTAAAGTCACCCGAGACAATGTCAAATGTTAACAAAGAATGACTTTCTTCTAATTTTCCTTGTAGATTTGTAGTCCTTTACGAGCTTTCTTTTTGTAGATAATAATTATCGAAACTTCTTGTTAGAAATATAGTAAATATTACGGAATAATTTAATTATGAGTAATTTTTTATTTCATATTTTCATTTCTCTTTGTTACTACCTGAAAGTCTTCAATTGCATTCTTAGTATAGTGTTAAGCGTAAACAATTAATTTGACCGATACGATCTAACATTATTAAGGTAAAAATTGGTGGCTAGCTAAACAATTCCACCATGAAATACCATAAATTTAGCCGTCGTCAAAAACATATATGCAAAAGAATACTTTTACGCAGTCAATAATAATTCATTTGCTCTACTGCATGTAGAGAAAATATGGTACACAGTATTTCGCTCTTATATTTACCAAATAGGAAACAACTAAGAACATTGCCAATGTATGGCTGTGAATAGGTTTTAATGCATGTGAAAACCAACAATTGTTTTGTTGAGGTATGATAGAACTTAACGGACCCCTATTTTTGACAAAATATGAAAGAGATAATATTTTTTTGTGCACATCAAACATATTTTTAATCAGAAAATTATATTAATTGTAGCAAAATGCTAAATTTTCAAATTTAGTTCACAATTAAATTTCTAATATCCTAAAACAGGATATGATTAATATCAGTGAAAAAAGAAAATTAACTGTGAAATTGAACCAGGTAGGAGAATATACTCGTGAGTAGTTGTGTATTGACTCATAACCATTATGCTTTAATAGCCTGTTAGTTAGCTAAACAATTCTACAAAGAAAAAAAAGGAACCGAAGAACGTGAAGGTATATGGAAATTTAATACTCCATATCCTTCAAGCATATCTCAGTGTGCACCTAATGATCCAAGATTTCAAGATTCCTATGCTGTGATCTTTCCAAAGTCAAGTTTTTCATTGTTGGTTACTTTAAGCAGAAAAGACAAGGTATAATAACAAAAAAAATGTATCGAAGTTGTCCATTCTGTTGTTTTGTGTAGACTTTTTATTTTATTTTAAATACAAACATATCAAAATTTTGATTTTTGTGTGTATTTTGTTCATGTACAATGACCATTTTATCCTTTGATGTTTACAGGGCGGTTAAAAACGTAAGGGTAAAATGTTCACAAAATACACACATAAGTTGAAAGTTGAAAGGAATGTGTTTTAAAAATAAATAAAAAAATAAAATAAAAAATAAAAAATAAAAAAAAAACAGAGACCAACAAAAATAGACAAGGAATATATCTGAAATAATACATGTTATCGAGCTGCGATATTCTTGGTGGGAATTTTTATTTCCATTTCATGACATTTTTATATTAGACTTAAATACACGGTTGGTCCCTAAACTTGGCAGGACGCATCGCGATGGGACAAAACTGGCTCTTTTTATCGTTGGGGGTCCCTATTTCAAGTTTTTCACTCATTAACAGTCCTTTGAACAAGTCCATGTCTGATTTTTGTTTTGTAGTCGAGGGTATTTTATTCCATACTAATTTATACTTTTATAATACATTTATATTTTAGCCCTTCATCTTTCATCCTCGTCATCATCTCCCCAAATCATTCATCTCCCCAAATCATCATCTCCCCAACATCATCATCTCCCCAACATCATCATCTCCCCAACATCATCTAACATCATCCTGGTCATCATCTTTTGTCGGAAATTAAACACAACTCACACATACATCATTGTTAATAGAGTAAATTACACCGTTCGTCCTTGTGGTTTGCGTTGACCGCAGGGTTTCGTCCTTTGACCAAAAAAGTTGCACCGTTCGTCCTTAAGTGTGAAACGTTATGCACCGTTCGTCCCTCCATCCAACTGGGCCCACCAAATCCCACTAACGTCAGTTAACTCACTTAACCCATGAGGGCATATCCCTCTTTTTTAAGCAGGTTTATCACTTGATTCCATAAAACTCAAAACATTAACTACTTAAGATTAAACGACAAAACATCAACAGATTGCTCATACGAACAAAATAAACTAAAAATCTAATTCGAGCACAACCTAACCAAGCCAATGATTATACCACACGAATTTCAGATTTATCCGGGTTCTTATATCAATTGGTAAAAAAATGAATCAGATCTCACAAAAATTTTATGGTCGACTAGAACAATTTATACCATAACATACTCATTTTCTTATAACCAAATCTCCAACAATAATCACAATAATAACAATAACATCAACGACCAAAAAAAAAGAAATCAAATAAAACCTTACAAATAGGAATCGATTGGAAGGATAACAAGCAAAGCTCGACTTCTGATTTCCCAACAAATCCACACACCAAACGGATCTATACCAAGGGTTACAATACTATTATAGTGAGGTTTGAGAGGGTGTGGATCTTGCTGAGCGTCGAGTGTCAATAAATAGAAAAAGATAGGGAAAGCCTTCGAGTCTCTTTTGGTCATAGAAAATGAGAAACAACCATTTGTAGCTATACTCCCCATCCGTCTTCAATCTCCAAGTGGGTGAAAGTGATAACTCCTTTGATAGCAGATCGCAGCTATGGATCTAGTTTTGGATTCTTGTTTTTGGAGGATGGAAGATGATACCAAGGAGGGGAAAACGTTTGAGAGTGATGATACCAAGGTGAGGCGTTATTTTTTAGGGTTGGGAAGATGATGTTGCGTTTTACCAGATGAAGAAGAAATACCAAATTGGTTCTGAGAAAAATAAAGTGGGAGGGGGCGGCATATTTTAGGTGCAGGTTAAAAAGTATTTTGTGGGTGGATGTGGAAGAAAAGACGGATATACCCTCATGGGTTAAGTGAGTTAACTGACGTTAGTGGGATTTGGTGGGCCCAGTTGGATGGAGGGACGAACGGTGCATAACGTTTCACACTTAAGGACAAATGGTGCAACTTTTTTGGTCAAAGAATGAAACCCTGCGGTCAACGCAAACCACAAGGACGAACGGTGTAATTTACTCTTGTTAATATAATATAAACAAACCTGTTAATCCAGCAGCAAGCAACATGACATGTGGATGAGTCATAAAATTAAACAAACAAATGAATGCATTAATAAGAAACCATCCTTTCACTCCACCACAGGTACTAAACAAACTCTTGTCATAATTATTAATCATTTGTTAATCTTCATAACCTTTTTGTTTAATATCAAACAGTTCACCGCAAAAATACGCCAAACAGATGTCGTTAGAGCCTTAGCCAAGTTTTATGCTGCACAACTCTTACTATGTTCCAAACGTCTCGAAAAATCGCAATCCAATGTGGGTATGATCCATGGCCACATGATTGTTTCTGATTTCGAGCCTAGATCACATATTCTGAATCTTTTAATGGACTTGTACTGTAAATCGTCCAACATTGTCTATGCACGCCACCTGCTTGATAAAATTCCTGACCCGGATATTGTTGCTAGGACCACCTTTATTACTGTGTATTCTGCTTCTGGTGATTTAAAGATGGCCAGGGAAGTGTTTAATGGGACGCGTTTGGATATAAGGGATACTGTTTTTTATAATGCAATGATTACGGGTTGTGCTCATAATAATGATGGCCATGGTGTCATTGAGTTGTTTCGTGAGATGAAGAGGTATCATTTTCGGCCGGATAACTTTACTTATACGAGCATGTTGGCTGGGTTGTCACTTGTGACCGAGTATGAAGTGCATTGTCAGCAGTTGCATTGTGAGATTATGAAGTCGGGTACATGTTTTGTTACGTCTGTGGTTAATGCACTTATTTAGGTTTATGTTAGGTGCGCTTCTTCGCCTTTTGTAACGCCTTCTTCGTTGATGGCTGCTGCCAGGAAATTATTTGATGAAATGCCAGTTAAAGATGAGTTGACATGGACTACGATTATTACTGGGTATGTAAGAAATGATGATTTGGATGGTGCTAGTGAAGTTTTCGATGGTATGAGTGAAAAGCTAGTGGTTGCTTGGAATGCTGGGTATGTAAGAAATGATATGGGGTTCTTAAAGATTCACAATCTTTCTTCCTTACAATGCCTTGTTTAGATTATGTATCTTGGAACGCTATGATTGCGGCGTAAGGTCAACACGGGCATGGGGGTGAAGCTGTAGAACTTTTTGAACAAATGTTGAAAGAAGGAATAGTTCCTGACCGTATTACATTCCTTACAATTCTTTCCTCTTGTAGCCACGCTGGTCTGGTTGACCAAGGTCAACGCTATTTCAACTCGATGTATGAATTATATGGCATAACACTAGGTGAAGATCATTATGGCCGCTTAATTGACTTACTTTGTAGAGCTGGAAAGTTCTCACAAGCAACAGAAACGATCCAAAAACTGCCTTTTAATCCACGAGTGCCTATATGGGTTTATTTGTATGTTTCGGTTCAACTTTTGTTTCTGTTGTTTCAGTCAATGAAGTGAGATTTATTTGTATGTTTCAGTTCAACTTTTGTTTGTGCTGCATATCCTTATGCTACTGGTATGTACCATCTATTCTATCTGCAATGATGTATGTATGTGTGAGTTGTGTTTAATTTCCGACAAAAGATGATGACAAGGATGATGTTGGGGAGATGATGATTTGGGGAGATGAATGATTTGGGAAGATGATGAAGAGGATGAAAAATGAAGGGGTAAAATATAAATGTGTTATAAAAGTATAAATGTGTATGCACTAAAATACCCTCGACTACAAAACAAAAATCAGACATTGACTAGGTCAAAGGACTAATCTGGCATTTAATGGCCAAGGTTTGGACCTATGGCGATGAAAAGGGCGAGTTTTGTCCCATCGCGATGCGTCCTGCCAAGTTTAGGGACCAACGGTGTATTTTAGTCTTTAAATTATGAACGTATCAAAGGCGTATTTATACTATGTATGATCAACCAATGTCATCCAAATCACAAATTATCTTGATGATAAAACTAACAAAGTAGTGATCTTCATAGTTATCTTAGATTTTGTGTTATATATGACAAACTCAGCCTAGTTTTAGCACAACATCGACAATGATGTACCTATCACACACGATGGACAAAAACATGTAAAACTTTTAAGATTCTAAATCTCTTGGAGTAGCCAAACATCATAGATCCTGATGTCCTTGATTCCTTTCTATTTTTTTGTATTTTGTATTATATTGTCGATTAGAAAGCTATTTATACCAAACTTTCATTTGAATGAAGTCTCAACTTAAGGTGCATCTCTCCAAATATTATACAACAACTCACCCTACCAGTACTCATAACCTTACATTTTTTGAGGTTAAGTTCACAATTTTATCATGGGATTACAAAAGCTTCCAAAAATTTTGCATGCAAATCAAGGAAAACAAAGAATAATTTCACCCTCATCTGCCACTGAAACGCCAAAAGGTTATTTCTCCATTTATGTTGGTGAAAGCAGAAAAAAGAGATTTTTAGTTCCATTGGCGTATCTTAGACATCCTTCAGTTCAAGCCTTGCTAAATTTGTCTCAAGATGAGTTCGGCTATGCTCATCCTATGGGATGTCTAACATTTCCATGCAAAGAGGAGACCTTCATTAAAGTCACCCGAGACATTGTCAAATATTAACAAAGAATGACTATCTTCTAATTTTCCTTGTAGATTTTTGGTCCTTTACGAACTTTCTTTTTGTAGATAGTAATTATCGAAACTTCTTGTTAGAAATATAGTAAATATTACGGAGTAATTTAATTATGAGTAATTTTTTATTTCATATTTTCATTTCTCTTTGTTACTACCTGAAAGTCTTCAATTGCATTCTTAGTATAGTGTTAAGCGTAAACAATTAATTTGACCAATACGATATAACATTATTAAGGTAAATATTGGTGGCTAGCTAAACAATTCCACCATGAAATACCATAAATTTAGCCGTCGTCAAAAACATATATGCAAAAGTATATTTTACGCAGTCATTAATATTTAATTTGCTCCACTGCAGGTAGGGAAAATATAGTTCACAGTATTTCGCTCTTATATTTACCAAATAGGAAACAACTAAGAACATTGCCAATGTATGGCTGTGAACAGGTTTTAATGCATGCGAAAACCAACAATTGTTTTGTTGAGGTATCAAAGAACTTAATACACCCTATTTTTGACAAAATATGAAAGAGATACTATTTTTTTTGCACATCAAACCTATTTTTAATCAGAAAATTATATTAATTGTAGCAAGTTGCAAAATTTACAAATTTGGTTCACAATTCTAATACCCAAAACAGCATATAATTAATATCAGTGAAAAACGAAAATTAACTGTGAAATTGAAACAGGTAGGAGAATATACTTTGGAGAGAAGTTCGTGAGTAGTTGTGTATTGACTCATAACCATTATGCTTTAATAGCCTGTTAGTTAGCTAATCACTTCTACAAAAAAAAAGGAACCGAAGAACGTGAAGGTATATGGAAATTTACTACTCCATATCATTCAAGCATATCTCAGTGTGCACCTAATCATCCAAGATTTCAAGATTCCTATGCTGTGATCTTTCCAAAGTCAAGTTTTTCTTTGTTGGTTCCTTTAAGCAGAAAAGACAAGGTATAATAACAAAAAAATGCATCTAAGTTTTAAATTTTTGTTGTTTTGTGTAGCTTTTTTATTTTATTTTCTTTTTTATTTTAAATACGAACATATCAAATTTTTGATTTTTGTGTGTATTATGTTCATGTACAATGACCATTTAATCCTTTGATGTTTACAGGGCGGTTAAAAACGTAAGGGTAAAATGTTCACAAATTACACACATAAGTTGAAAATTGAAAGGTATGTGTTTTAATAGCAAAAAAAAAAAAAAAAAAAAAAAAAAGAAGGTACAAGAGACCAACAAAAATGGACAAGGAATATATGTGAAATCATACATGTTATCGAGCTACAATATTCTTGGTGGGAATTTTTATTTCCAGTTCTAGAAATATATTATATTATGAACGTATCAAAGGCGTATATTCTACTATGTATGAATCACCAATGTCATCCAAATCACAAATTATCTTGATGATAGAACTAACAACTAAAGGGATCTTCATAGTTATCTCATATTTTGTGTTATATATGACAAAGTCAGCCTAGTTTTAGCACAACATCGACAATGATGTACCTATCACACACGATGGACAAAAACATGTAAAACTTTTAAGATTCTAAATCTCTTGGAGTAGCCAAACATCATAGATCTTGATGTACTTGATTCCTTTCTATTTTTTTTGTATTTTGTATTATATTGTCGATTCGAAAGCTATTTATACCAAACTTTCATTTGAATGAAGTCTCAACTTAAGGTGCATCTCTCCAAATATTATACAACAACTCACCCTACTAGTAGTCATAACCTTTAATTTTTTGAGGTTAAGTTCACAATTTTATCATGGGATTACAAAAGCTTTCAAAAATTTTGCATGCAAATCAAGGAAAAGAAAGAATAATTTCACCCTCATCTGCCACTGAAACACCAAAAGGTTATTTCTCCATTTATGTTGGTGAAAGCAGAAAAAAGAGATTTTTAGTTCCATTGGCGTATCTTAGACATCCTTCGTTTCAAGCCTTGCTGAATTTGTCTCAAGATGAGTTCGGCTATGCTCATCCTATGGGAGGTCTAACATTTCCATGCAAAGAGGAGACCTTCATTAAAGTCACCCGAGATATTGTCAAATGTTAACAAAGAATGACTTTCTTCTAATTTTCCTTGTAGAATTGTAGTCCTTTACGAGCTTTTTTTTGTAGATAGTAATTATCGAAACTTCTTGTTAGAAATATAGTAAATATTACGTAGTAATTTAATTATGAGTAATTTTTAATTTCATATTTTCGTTGTTCTTTGTTACTATCTGAAAGTCTTCAATTGTATTCTTAGTATAGTGTTAAGTGTAAACAATTAATTCGACCGATACGATCTAACATCATTAAGGTAAAAATTGGTGGCTAGCTAAACAATTCCACCATGAAATACCATAAATTTAGCCGTCGTCTAAAACATATATGCAATAGAATACTTTTACGCAGTCATTAATAAATCATTTGCTCCACTGCAGGTAGAGAAAATATGGTTCACAATATTTCGCTCTTATATTTATCAAATAGGAAACAACTAAGAACATTGCCAATGTATGGCTGTGAACAGGTTTTAATGCATGTGAAAACCAACAATTGTTTTGTTGAGGTATCAAAGAACTTAATGGACCCCTATTTTTTACAAAATATGAAAGAGATAGTATTTTTTTGTGCACATCAAACATATTTTTAATCAGAAAATTATATTAATTGTAGCAATAAGCTAAATTTACAAATTTAGTTCACAATTAAATTTCTAATATCCCAAAACAGGATATAATTAATATCAGTGAAAAATGAAAATTAACTGTGAAATTGAAACTGGTAGGAGAATATACTTTGGAGAGAAGCTCGTGGGTATTTATGTATTGACTCATAACCATTATGCTTTAATAGCCCGTTAGTTAGCTAAACAATTCTACAAAGAAAAAAAAAAGGAAATTTACTACTCCATATCATACAACCATATCTCAGTGTGCACCAAATGATCCAAGATTTCAAGATTCCTATGTTGTGATCTTTCCAAAGACAAGTTATTCTTTGTTGGTTACTTTAAGCAGAAAAGACAAGGTATAATAACAAAAAAAATGTATTTAAGTTGTCAATTTTTGTTGTTTTGTGTAGCTTTTTTATTTTATTTTATTTTTTTTATTTTAAATACAAACATATGAAATTTTGATTTTTGTGTGTATTTTGTTCATGTACAATGACCATTTTATCCTTTGATGTTTACAGGGTGGTTGAAAACGTAAGGGTAAAATGCACACATAAGTTGAAAGTGAAAGGTATGTGTTTTAATAGCGAAAAAAAGGTACAAGATTCCAACAAAAATGGACAAGGAATATATGTGAAATCATACATGTTATCGAGCTACAATATTCTTGGTGGGAATTTTTATTTCCCTCTCTAGACATATATTATGTTATGAACGTATCAAAGGTGTATATTCTACTATGTATTGTTAAAATATAACTCAATTCTGAAACTAATATTGATAGGGACTAATGTTGTTCATTTTATATTCTCAGTTAAAGGCTCTTTTGAGGTTTGGTGGAAAAGTGAAAGTTGATGATAGTTGGAGGGGGCTTTGTGCTATGTCTGGAAAGATGGAGTCAAGGCTGAGGTCAAAGCTATATAATGTCTCAACCTGTTAGGGTTTCACATTTATCTTATCCACCTCTCTATGTGAAGATTGCAGTCGATCTTCTCTCAACCAAAACTATTAACTCATTGTTTCTAAGATTGCTTTAGAGTGATTGTGAGGATTCTTGTGTTGGAAAGACTATTGATAATTAGTCAATAGCCTTCCACCTGAGTAGCAGCGGGAATGGATTGTGATTCTTGTGATATTTCTGGGTTGTTCTGATTGAGATCAGTTGCTTATTGATCATTGTGGTTTTGGTTGAATAAAAGAAGTTGATCTTGAATTTAGATTCAAGATCTGTGTTGGTTTAAATTGTGTTTTCCTACATGGTATCAGAGCAAGGCTGTTAAATCTTGCTCTAATCGTTTTTTAAAAAAAATTTGGTTTTCGAAAAATTTGGGGGTTTTAAAATTAGATTGATTCAATTCAATTAACTGTGGTTAATTGGTTTCTTTTGACTCTAATTGACTGATTTTTTATCGTATAACGAAACGCCTAATGTTTTGAAAAATTAGGGTTTGGTTATTTTTGGGGATTTTGATCTCTGGCTTCGATTGGTGGTTGGTTAAGCATTCTTGGTTGATTTACTGGTGTTTTTGGTAAATCTTGGTGGTTCTTTGGCTGTTCCCTAATTCTTGAAAATTAGGGTTTGGAGAATTTGATTGGTTCTGGGTTATTGATGTTGTTTGGGTTGTGATTCTTGACTAAGTGAATCAAGATCATAATCTGGGTTTTTGTTCCGCTGCTTATTGGATTCTTGCGTGCTCTGTAACACCTCTCACGCTCTCTCTTTTAAATTCTGTTTTTTATTTTCTTGCATTAGATTGCTGGAGGATAGGATTTGGGATTTTGGAAGTTGAGATTGATTGATTGTAGTTTTTAGGGTTTTTGTTCTTTGTTGCTTTCTCTTGTTTGTGTGCTTGTGTTCACCCCTTGACCTACCACTTTGAGTGGCAAGGAAGCCTGGGAACTACTTTCTTGACTCTTCTTGTGTGTTTGTCTGTTTCTTGTTCATTATGTCTGTTCATGGTTATACTGATGATGAATATGAGGCTGATGAGCCTGTTACTTTGATTAGTAAGTTGGATGTTAGTCATCCTCTTCACTTGCATCCTAATGATTCTGCTACCTTGACTGTTGTTTCTATTAAACTAAAAGGGACTGAAAATTATAATGTGTGGTCATGTGCTATGTTGTTGGCTCTTGAAGGCAGAAATAAAACTGGATTTATAGATGGTACTTGCACTAGATTACATGTTGATGAAGTTTTAGGGAGACAATAGGACAGGGTTAATGCTGTTGTATTGGGATGGATTTTGAATTCCATATCAGAAGAATTGTTCTTGGGTCAAAATTTTTCAAAAAGGGCTTCTGATGTATGGACTGAATTAAAAGAAACTTTTGATAGAGTTGATGGTTCAGTTACTTTTAATCTGCATCATAAAATCAATTCTCTATCTCAAAATGGTTGTTCTATTGCTGAATATTTTAATAAACTGAACACTTTGTGGAAACAATTTGATGCTTTAGTTCAGTTGCCTAGGTGCACTTGTCATGCTACTGATGATTTTAAGAAACATAATCAGTTAATGAAACTTATGCAATTTTTAATGGGCTTGGATGATTCTTATATGCAATTAAGAAGTATTGTGTTATCTAGAGATCCTCTACCTGATGTGAAAGGGGCTTTTGCCATTATTTCTAGTGAGGAATCTCATAGATCTGTGGTTACTGGTTCAGTTGGTGGGACTTCTAACAAGTCTCAGTCAACTGTGTTTAACTCCAGTGTGCCCAATAGAGTTAATTCTCAGAGGCCCCCATCATCTGGTAGTTACTCCAGGCCAAATAATACCACTAGGTCTAGTGATAATAGGAGGACTGCTGGTGGTCCTGTGTTTGTTTGTGAACATTGTGGTTTTAATGGACATACTGTTGATAGATACTTTAAACTCATTGGGTACCCTGCTGATTTTGGAAAGAATAAAAGGACTAGTACTGGTAATAATAGTCAGGGTGCTCAGAACTTTAACAAGAGGTTTATAAATAATAATAACTCATTGATTAAAGAAAACTCTAATAATGTTGGTGGAAATGGAAAAGGAGTACATGCCAATATGGCAGGTATTGTTTTAAACAATAGCAAGTTCTTTAATCAAAATTTTGAAAAGTTTTTCTGTAATAATAGTAAGTTTAGGCCTTCCCTTGTTGCAGCTGGGCTTATTGTTGATTCTGGTGCTAACCAACATCTTACATATACTGATAAATGCTTAGTTAATGTGATTGATATTTCCAAACTTGGAATTAAGGTTTCTCATCCCAATGGGACTGAGGATTTAATCACTAAGGTTGGAAATATGATTCTAACTAAACATTTAACATTATATGATGTGCTTGTTGTTCCAGAACATTGTGTTAGTCTAATGTCTATTCATAAAGTGGCTAGAGACAGCAAGTTTGTTATTGCTTTTGATGAGTTACAGTGTTATGTTTTACCCCAGGATTTGAGGGGGATGAGTGTGCTAGGGATTGGTAAACAAAAGGATGGATTGTATTACTTTGATAGAAATCAAGGTACTGCCCTAGGGTTTGAGAATTCTAGCCCTACCTGTAATTTGACAAAAAACTTATGTCATTGCAGGCTTGGTCACCCTTCTGATCAGGTCTTGTCTGTTTTAAAAGGAGAAATTTTTTTTGAAAATGAAACTGAAATTGAACCTTGTGAAGTCTGTCAAAAGGCTAAATAAACTAGAGAGTCTTTTCCTTTAAGTGACCATAAAACCACAGGTCTTGGTGATATTGTGCATCTTGATCTTTGGGGTCCTTATAGAATTAAAAGTAAAGAAGGATACATATTTTTTCTAACTATTGTGGATGATTTCACCAGGGCTGTTTGGGTTTATCTGCTTAAGTATAAGCATGAAGTGTTTGATTGCATTCAAATTTTTTATAACCTAATTAAGACACAATTTGAGAAGAGTGTCAAGATTTTTAGGAGTGATAATGGCACTGAGTTTGTTAATAATCAGTTTAATAAATTTTGTGAAGATAAAGGCATTGTGCATCAAACATCTTGTGCTTATACTCCTCAACAGAATGGGGTTGTAGAGAGGGAACATAGGCATCTTTTAAATGTAGCTAGATCCCTTATGTTTCAGGGGGGATTGCCTCTCTTTTTGTGGTCTGAATGCATTCTAACTGCCACTTATTTGATTAACAGATTGCCTTCCTCAGTGCTAAATGGAAAGTCTCCCTTTAATCTTGTTTTTAAAAGAAAACCTGATCTAAATCACTTAAGAATGTTTGGTTGCTTATGTTTTGCTACTGTTCTTACCAGTCATGATAAGTTTAGTAGTAGAGCAGAAAAATGTGTTTTGGTTGGGTATTCTAATTTTCAAAAAGGCTACAAGCTTTATAGTCTTGAAAGGAATCAATTTATCTTTTCTAGAGATATAAAGTTTTTTGAAAAAGTTTTTCCTTTCAAGATTAAAAACTCTTCTGCTGCTCCTGACCCTCTCAGTCAGAGTCTAAATCATGTTAATTTCTTTGATGAAATTACTAGTGAAGACTCTGACACACCCAATGATGATAATAAGCTAAATGGTACCCCTATGGGTAATATAAATCAAAATGATCATCAGTTGGGTGATGGCAGCAACTCACAACACTTGGATGGCCCAACAATTGACCAAAGGGAGGATGAATTGGGGCATTCTCCTGGTTCTAATGAGGTTACCAGTGTTGATGAGAGCGCTGCAACACCAATTGGTGTGAGTGCTTCTGAGGGTGACCATAGTCCCTCTCCTGAACAAGCAGCAGAAGTTGGGTTACATAATAATGGTCAAACTGTTTTAAGAAGAACTGGTAGAACATCAAATTTTCCTAACAAATACAATGATTATATTGTTGATTCAAAAGTTAAATTTGGTCTTGAAAAGTTTGTGACTTATGCTAAACTCAAAAATGATACTTTATGTTTTGTTATTGAATTGAATAAGAGTTTTGAGCCTAAAAATTATTGGGAGGCTTGCATGTATCAGCACTGGGTAGATGCAATGATAGTGAGATGGAAGCTTTGTATAGAAATGACACTTTTAAAATTGTTAAGTTACCTGAAGGTAGAAAGGCTATAGGTTGTAAATGGGTTTTTAAGATAAAATATAAGTCCAATGGTGAGGTAGATAGATATAAAGCTAGACTTATAGCTAAGGGCTATAATCAAAAGGAAGGGTTTGACTTTGATGAAGCTTTTTCACCTGTTGTGAAGATTGTTACTGTTAGATGTCTCATTAATTTAGCTGTTCAACAAAGTTGGCCTATATTTCAGCTTGATATCAATAATGCCTTTCTATATGGTGATTTACATGAAACTGTCTATATGTCTTTGCCTGATGGTTTTTTTGATGTTAATGATAAAAGAGTTTGTAGACTTAAAAAGTCTTTATATGGGTTAAAACAAGCACCCAGACAGTGGAATGCTAAGTTAACCAGTGCTTTGCTTGAGAATGGTTTCATACAAAGTAAAAGTGACTATTCCTTGTTTGTCAAGAATGATTCAGGTAATATTGTTGCTTTACTTGTGTATGTTGATGATATTATTGTTACTGGTAATAACTTGGCTGAGATTGAAAGTTTTAAAGTGTTTCTTAAGTCTAAATTCCAGATTAAGGATTTAGGAAAACTTAAGTATTTTCTGGGTATTGAAGTGATTGAAACTGATAAGGGTTTGTGTTTAACTCAAAGAAAATATTGCTTAGATTTGCTTTCTGAGTTTGGTTTACTGGCTTGTAAGCCATCTGCTTTTCCTTTAGAACAAATTGTTTCTATTTCTAATGAACCAACTACTACTGATCCTGTTTTGGACAATATAACTGAGTATCAAAAACTTATTGGGAAACTGATTTACTTAACACATACTAGGCCTGATATATCATATGCTGTACATTGTTTGAGCCAGTTCATGTATAAACCACTTAAGTCGATTCATATTGTTAAAAACTCTTTTGAAAATATTGAAACTTATGTGGATGCAGACTGGGCCAAGTGTGGTTACTAGAAAATCAGTTACATGATTTTGTTTATTTCTTAATGGTTCACTAGTTTCATGGAAAAGTAAAAAACAAAACACCCTTTCTAAGTCTAGTGCAGAGGCTGAGTATAGAGCAATGGCCTCTGCTACTTCAGAAATTGTTTGGGTCTTGAAAGTTTTAAAAGATCTAAACTGGGTACATTTTTTGCCTGTAAAACTGTTTTGTGATAGTCAAGCTGCAATTAAAATTGCTGCTAATCCTGTCTTTCATGAGAGGACAAAACATTTGGAAATTGACTTACATTTTGTGAGAGAAAAGATTTTGGCTGGTGTTATCAAAACTGAAAAAGTTCAGTCTATTAACCAGATAGCTGATATTTTTACTAAAGGTCTTGATAAGCTGCAACATGAAAAACTAGTTTCTAAACTTGGTCTTTATGATATGTTTCAGGTTTGAGTTAAGGGGGGATGTTAAAATATAACTCAATTCTGAAACTAATATTGATAGGGACTAATGTAGTGCATTTTATATTCTCAGTTAAAGGCTCTTTTGAGGTTTGGTGAAAAAGTGAAAGTTGATGATAGTTGTAGGGGGCTTTGTGCTATGTCTGGAAAGATGGAGTCAAGGCTGAGGTCAAAGCTATATAATGTCTCAACCTGTTAGGGTTTCACATTTATCTCATCCACCTCTCCATGTGAAGATTGCAATCGATCTTCTCTCAACCAAAACTATTAACTCATTGTTTCTAAGATTGCTTTAGAGTGATTGTGAGGATTCTTGTGTTGTAAAGACTATTGATAATTAGTCAATAGCCTTCCACCTGAGTAGCAGTGGGAAGGGTTGTGTGATATTCAGTTGATTGTGATTCTTGTGATATTTCTTGGTTGTTCTGATTGAGATCAGTTGCTTATTGATCTGTGTGGTTTTGGTTGAATAAAAGAAGTTGATCTTGAATTTAGATTCAAGATCTGTGTTGGTTTAAATTGTGTTTTCCTACATGTATGATCCACCGGTGTAATCCAAATCACAAATTATCTTGATGATAGAACTAACAACTAAAGGGATCTGCATAGTTATCTCAGATTTTGTGTTATATATGACAAACTCACCCTAGTTTTAGCACAACATCGACAATGATGTACCTATGACACACGATGGACAAAAACATGTAAAACTTTTAAGATTCTAAATCTCTTGGAGTAGCCGAACATCATAGATCCTGATGTACTTGATTCCTTTCTATTTTTTTGTATTATATTGTCGATTAGAAAGCTATTCATACCATACTTTCATTTGAATGAAGTCTCAACTTAAGGTGCATCTCTCCAAATATTATACAACAACTCATCCTACCAGTAGTCATAACCTTTCAGTTTTTGAGGTTAAGTTCACACTTTTGTCATGGGATTACAAAAGCTTCCAAAAATTTTGCATGCAAATCAAGGAAAACAAAGAACAATTTCACCCTCATTTGCCACTGAAACACCAAAAGGTTATTTCTCCATTTATGTTGGTGAAAGTACAAAGAAGAGATATTTAGTTCCACTAGCGTATCTCAAGCATCCTTCGTTTCAAATGTTGTTGAATCTGTCCGAAGATGAGTATGGCTATGCTCATCCTATGGGAGGTCTAACAGTTCCATGCAAAGAGGAGACCTTCATTGAACACACCTGAGATATAGTTAAATATTAACAAAGGATGAATCTTCTAATTGTCATTGTAGATATTTAGAAGCTTTCCATTTTATAGATAGTGATTATCCAAACATCTTGTTAGAAATATAGTAAAATACTAATGTATGACTAATTTATAGTCTCACAAAAATCATTGCTTTCTCGCTATCTGAAAATCTTCAATTGCATTCTGTGCGTAGTGTCAAACATAACGTGTGGAATTTCACAACAATTAACTTGACCCGTATGGTTCCATCAACTCCAACTTCAACAGCTTTAATGGCTTCCAAGCATCACACAACACATATATAGTTAAGAGTTTTGGAGCCTTAGGGAAATTGTAGACATACACAGGGTTCATGGCTTTACCATCCTCGCGAGTGAGTACGCCCTTGATTAAAATGTGCAGGCTAGTAATGCACTTCAATCAAGCATCTTACCGACTTGATCTTTTGTCTGTTTAGGGACTACATAATTATTTGTAGATAATTGGAGTGAAACTAAATCGACGTTGTGTAATTATAACTGCTTCAAACAATATTCCAAACACTATCTCATATCCCTGTTATGTTAGAGCTTCAATTATTTGATTACTGTATTTCACATAATCACTTTATAAACACAATACTGAACACCGCCTTGGTGAAGGAAATTTGCAGCTGTAGGGGAGCAGTAAGGTGGTCCACGGTACAAATAGACATGAAGGACAACGTCTGAAACCAGAAGTACGAATAAAACTAACCAAAAAGAGAAAATTGGGTAACTGGTGAGCATCATTTGCACTTAGATTACCGTTATGACCTCGCCTGGAAAGTTCGTGTAGTATTAATAATCATACACGATTATTAGTAGTTAAAAGATATATTAAACATGTTGTATGCTTACAATCCACTCAGAAATATAGTAAAGATTTATTTCATTAAAGCGTGTGGTTGTGTATTGTTTGTTTGTTTGTTTATATAGAGTGTATACTTCATCTTGCATCAAACTGAATTGAAAATGGCATTTTTGTTCCTCATCATGCCATATACAGTACGATAAACTAGTATATCTATGATGTTACTGTTGGAATTATATAACATGACATTCAATAAATAATCACAAAAACATCAAAGTATACATGCGGAAGCGTATAAGATTTATTAACGAATAATTAATTAACATAAAAAGAATATGCGTACCTTACTTGATTCTAGCCGAACAAGAATCAAATCCACAAACTAGCATTGGAAGAACCCTAATTTGATTTAATTAGGATTATATGAATTACCCCTTACCGTTTTGTAATTCAATCCAAGAATAATAACAATATTGTGTTATTACCACTTTCTTGTACACACGTACTAAACCGAATTAAAGTAATGCTAGTTTTTAGTAAACGAATAACTTGGTTTGGAAAAACAAAAGGGATCGACACCCTATGATGGTTGTCGACCGGTTTGAGGACAAGAAAACACACAAACAATTTTTAGGTTTAGTTAATGAGCACAAGAGATGATTTACAAACACCCTAGGTTTTGTATATATACTCAAGCAAACTTGGTGAACAAGTTTGAGTTGCAAAAGGATTTGTTTCCTTTTCCTTGTGGCCGATCGGTTAGGCTATCCCACAAGGGATTCCGGAACATTCCCGTTATTTACAACTTAGTCCTTTTCCAATTACATTTAACGCCCGTTAGTCCATTACATTAATTACTTAACGTCCGTTAGTTATTTCGTTTAATCAATAAATAAATACAGATTTTATATTTAATTATTTAACTTTAATTCTCATACGTAAAATGTGTAATCCCGTGGTCTCGAGTTCGATCCTAACTCACCTCTACTAATTTATATCCATAAAACTAACAGCTCCCACTTGGATATATCTTAATAGAGTGATCACATCGGTTAGCGTCTAGCAACACTTCGATGCCTCTAGTACGACTCGAGTAAGGCTCCTGGAAAACCTTTTAATGATTTCTCATTATTATTATCCTTTTGTTTCTAATACCATGTTAAATAAAGATATGGAATGAAGTCATTCTTTATAAAACTATTCTGTTTCTCGTTGTAAGTGATTGACCAAGATTACCAAATCTTCTAAACATATTTAGGGGAGATTTTGGGTGCGGCCGCACAAACATCTTGTCAACCCTACGAGGGGCCCAACAATATTAAACTCCAAATAAATTTGAAGGAACAAATTCTATCTTGACTACAAGAATAACCCACAAACTTTGTAACATTTCTAAAAACAACCCTTATAACTACCAGTTACGTATAGCGTTAAGTTGCTCCACAGAAATGCACTACATTCATGACACTTATCTGGTATCTCAAGTCTGAGGATAACTATTCATAATTTACTTATAAAAATATCCACAAAGTAGATTATGTAGTTGGGATAAGTCCTATATTCAGTTCATTGAATATCATCTGAAATTGGTATGCATTCTCATCAATATACTTTCAAGTATATTCTACCACATCTCTCAGATTTGTCTTAATTTAATGATACTCCCATATCATTAATCGACAAGGGACATTTGGAATAACTTAGTTACTCATGGATTAAACATGCAAATATAGGACAACAATATTATAAATGAAAATAAACATAATCCAAACTTTATTTCATTAAAATAATAAATGTTTTACAATATCCTTTATCCAAATACTAATCACAGTTATGCATGAAACTATTAGCTAAACGAAGTCCAATTCCATTGACAAGTCCAATAAGCTTGTCTTTAGCTAAAGCCTTAGTGAAAGGATCATCTAAGTTATCATCTGTGTGAACTTTCAATAGATTAATTTCACCTTCACGGACTTGTTCCCGAACATAGTGATACTTCCGTAGAAAATGTCTGGTGCCCTTCATGACTCCAGGTTCATTGGCAAATATGATTGCACCAGAATTGTCACAATACATATCAATAGGCGATTCAATTGAAGGCATAACACCAAGCCCCGAAATGAATTTCCTAATCCAAACAGCCTTCATTGCGGCTTCCGAAGCAGCTATGTATTCGGCTTCTATTGCAGACATCGCAATCGTAGTCTGCTTCTTGCTCTTCCAGTCAACTGCTCCTCCATTGATGACAAAGACATAACCCGTCTGAGACTTCGTATCATCTTTATCACACTGCCAGGACGCATCACAGTAACCTGTAACACCAAGCTCTGTGTCTGGATTTCCACCATACACTAAAAACATATCTTTCGTATTCCTAAGATACTTTAGAATATGTTTAACAGCAGTCCAGTGAAGTTCACCCGGATTCTGTTGATATCGACTGGTCATGTTTTGAGCAAACGCCATATCTGGCCTTGTGCATCTCACAACATACATAATATATCCTACAGCCGAAGCATAAGGAAATTTCTGCATGCGTGCCACCTCAGCAGGTGTTGAAGCACACATATCGCTACATAAGCCATGCTTTACTTCCATCGGCAAATATCCTTTCTTGGAATTTTGCATATTGAATCTCTTCAATATTTTATCAATGTAAGCGCTTTGACTTAAACCAATTAACCGCTTTGGCCTATCTCGGTAGATCTTGATTCCCAGAATGTATGCAGCTTCTCCTAAATCCTTCATGGAAAAACACTTCCCAAGATATGCCTTAACACTTTGCAAACTTGGAATGTCTTTTCCCATAATTAATATGTCATCGACATAAAGAGTTAGGAAAATTACATCACTCCCACTAACTTTGTGATATACACATGGCTCATCAAGATTTTGAATAAATCCATACCTTTTGATTTCTTCATCAAATCTCTTATTCCATTGCCTTGATGCTTGCTTCAATCCATAAATGGACCTTTGAAGTTTGCATACACGGTTTGGAAATTGTGGATTCACGAACCCCTCAGGTTGCTTCATATAGATGTCTTCATCTAAGCGACCATTTAAAAAGGCGGTTTTGACATCCATTTGCCATATCTCATAGTCATAGTATGCTGCTATAGCTATGAGAATTCTAATAGCTCTAATGTCTGCTACAGGAGAAAATGTCTCCTCGTAATCTATGCCATAAGTTTGAGTAAAACCTTGCACAACTAGACGAGCTTTATAGACGTGTATATTGCCATCCATGTCAGTCTTAATTTTATAGAGCCATTTACTTCCAACCACCTTGGCATTTGGAGGTAAATCGACCTCTTCCCAGACTTCATTTTCTCTCATGGATTGCATTTCCCATTCATTGCAACTTTCCATTTTTCCTTATCAGGACTTACCATGGCAGCTTTATAACTAGTAGGCTCTCCAAGATCTCCTAACATAGTTTCCTCAACCTCTACGTTAAGACATAGACGTTCAGGTGCACGTGTAGTCCTTACGGATCTACGAACGAGAATCACTTCAACTTCTGGTGGAGGACCCAGACTATCAGGTTCTACCGGAAGTACGTTAGTGTTTTCAGAAGGTAATGCATCTTCTTGATCATCTTCCAGATCATAAACTCTCCCACTGAATTCTTGAGATACGAGATCTCTTTCAAGAAAATCTCCATACCTAGCAACAATTACTTTATTTTCAGTTGGATAGTAAAAGTAGTAACCCATAGTTTCCTTAGGGTATCCTACGAAGATACACTTTATAGATCTTTGTTGGAGTTTATCTGCTGATTCACGTCTAACATACGCCTCGCAACCCCAGACCTTTAAATAAGACAGGTTAGGAGCTTTACCATGCCATATTTCATATGGTGTCTTATCAACCTTCTTTGTGGGAACCATATTTAGAATGTGAACATCTGATTCTAAAGCATAATTCCAAAAGGATAAAGGCAGAGTCGTAAGATTAAACATAGATCGTATCATGTCCAACAATGTACGATTTCTTCTCTTAGATACACCATTTTGTTGTAGAGTATATGGAGAAGTGAGATTCTGGACAATTCCATTCTCAGCTAAGTAATCTTTAAACTCTTGGCTTAGATACTCGCCTCCTTTATCGGATCGAAGAGCTTTAATCTTCTTTCCCAATTGCAGTTCTACTTTAGCTTTGAAAACCTTAAATGTTTCAAACACCTCATGTTTATGCTTAAGTAAATAAACATAACCATAACGGCTGAAATCATCAGTAAAGGTTAAGAAGTAGCTAGCACCTCTCTTTGACACATGTCTAAGTGGTCCACACACATCAGTATGAATAAGACCAAGTAGATCATAAGCCCTCTCCATATTGCTATGAAAAGGTTTCTTCATCATCTTCCCAGATATGCATGACTCACATTTGTCAAATGACTCATCATTGATATTTTGCAAAAGCCCTTCTTGTTGCAGCTTATGCATGCGAGCCTTGCCTATATGAGCAAGTCTACAATGTCAAAGATAAGAAGAATTCAAGTCCAATTTTATCTTCTTATTGATGCTAAACATCGAATTATTATATTTGTTAGATTCATTTCCAATCACATCAATTTCAAACACACCATTCACAGTAATCGCATTAAAATAAAATACACCATTTAAAGAAACAGAAATTCCATTACGTGAAATAGTATGAGTAAAACCATCATCCAACAAAACAGAAAAGGAAACAACACCTCTAATTATAGAAGGTGCGTAATGACAATTGTTCAATAACAGTACTAAGCCTGAAGGCAATACTAAACTAAACGTTCCTATGGCTTCAACAACTGCATGTGCGCCATTACCCACGTGCAGATATTGCTCCCCATAGGCCAGCTTCCTTTCCACTCTAAACCCCTGCAGTGTATTACAAATGTGAATACCACATCCAGTATCATATACCCAGGAATTTTTATGATTTAGAGTAAATAATTCAATGACAAATAAATTACCTGAAGAACCGGCGCCCAAGGACCATTCGTACTTCATTTTATTTGCCCGCAATTCATCAAGATAGAGAGCACAGTTTCTCTTCCAATGCCCAATGCTTTTGCAGTGGTGGCATGCTTGATCCTTTTTAGGATTTTCCTTCCTAGGAGTAGGGTACTTCTTGGGTTGTGGTTGATAGGCCATAACTTGTTTACCCTTATCAACTTTCCCTTTTCCCTTCACCTTCTTGTTGTTCGCACGCTGCGGTTTTGGCTTATTAATCCTTCCACCCTGAATAGCAAGTATCTGGGCAGTAGGAACCTTTTGAGGTAACCCTTTTTCATAATCAATAAGCAATGCGTGTAGGTCAGTAATCGTCTTCCCGAGGCAGTGCATATTGAAGTTTCTAACAAAACCATTAAAATCCTTGTTAAGGGATCTATTAATCAGATTCACAGCCATGTCGTCATCATAAGTTTTGCCCAGTGCCTTTAATTGGTCCATGTAACCTTTCATTTCCAATACATGAGCACTTACGGGTTTATCTTCTCCCTGCCTACAGCTGTGTAATGCGTCGGTCAAGTCATAAATCTCGACAGCAGCTGGTTTCTCGAACATAGTTCGAAGTTCATTGAGCATGTTATATGGGAAATAGTGTTCGAATTGCTTTTGAAGAGCAGATTCCATCGTTCCCAACATAAGACAAGCCACATCATTATGACGCTTATACTTAATTTGCCAAGCGTCCTTTTCAGCTTGAGTAGCTGTAGGTACGGTTGGTTCTGCAGGACAAGGTTCATAAAGGTATTTCAACCGGTCAGCAACTCTACAGACAATTCTCAAAGAGCGGTGCCAATCATTGAAATTCTTAGAGCCAGTCAATGTTTCTCGATCAAAAAAGCTTTTGAACGCAGAACTTAGTGCAGTGTTAGTGTTATCGTTATTTTGAGCCATTTCTACAGAAAAAAGTTCAAGTATTAGTATTTTCGATAATACAACTTTTCAAGAAAATAAAATATACCCAACGGTAATATAAACATATAACCATATAATTTTCTCGAAAACTAGGATCCAAATTAATAATAGGTTCATTACATCAGTTGATTTGCTAGTAACGAAAGCATATAATAAGGTAATCTGTCGAACATTAATTGGCAAACAATTTCCAACTCCTAGATCATTATGGGATTTATATTTTCCAACGCTATTGAAAATATAAACATGTTTCATCCCATCTTATGCCATGAGTCCAGTTCTCACTTCCTACTCAACGTAAGTGTCTAACTTAAAGAACTGCAAATATGTCCATGTAAGGTCTGACTTTACATAGAGATTTACCTCTCCATCACAATCTAGCCAAGTACTGTCATGACGTAAATTGCAACTTCAAGTGTTCCTTTTAATTAGATGGCATAAAACTTAATTTAAAAGGGTAATAGTTTTGATTTTATGTGGTCAAATCAAATATGTACAAAGATGTCATGCATTAATCTTGTAGCATAAATTTAATAAAAAACTTTTTATTACCAATTCATAAAGATCAAATTATCAAAGTTTTGATTGAGGTATTGGGTTCACCAATCAAGGAATTTAGCGTTAATTATCGTCCATTATACCGTACTTTTGCATAAGTGTAAACACTTAGTGTTTCGGGTAATTACCACCGAAGTGGCGCATGGAATTAAAACTAATTCGCCCTTAAGATGAGTTTGTACATTTTATGGCTTACTAAGTAGCTCCAATCGAACTCACAGGGGGCAGAGGACCATGTAAGCGCAAAAGCATAACCTTAGACATCCTTTCAGTGTGACTGTGCGCACTTCTTTATTAACCCCTTTATAGTTTGTTCTAGTGGGTGAGCCGTTCAGACCATTTGTACCAAAATCACCAATCAATTAAACTATTGAAAACTTAACTCTTCCAAAACAAATCAAATTTCACCATTGTTTAGTCCGTATTATTTTTCTATTCAAAATTACCCTTTGCTTAAAACTGTCTAACATAATAAACAAACAAGTAACCAAATAAAAAATAAACTACTAAAAAATAATGCGCACATAATAAACAATTTATACGTGTAAACAAGTAGCCACATGCAACTTATTCGATAAAACCCTATTAATAATTAATATCTAGGTTAAATTAATGTATATATTAATTAGGGCTTTCACTCTCTCAATTGAAAGTGAGCCACATACATCGATGAATCGATTGCGTAAACCCATAATTAATAATATACCACATTGCACATATTTCATTCATTAATATATATATAATTGGAGTCTTCCCCAATTCAAGATTTATCGTAAATAAATATATCTTAACAATTAAACAATTATCAAAACAACTATCCATGACAAACATGCATGTATCATCATGGATATATCATAACAATTATACAAATAGTCACAAGATCGCATATCAAAAAAATCCCATGTCACATAACAATTATTCATGAATTAATCACGTAACTAATATATTAATTCTAGGTTTCGATAAGGTTAGCAAACAAATTCCAAACCCTAAAAATAATTTATGTGTGTCGACCAAAAAAAAATAAGGGGTACGCCCCATATAATAAAAAAAAATCGACCCATAAAAAATTAAAACATAAACCCTAGATTAACCATATCAAACAACATACAATTATTTGTTTTATTACGCGTTTATGTAATTAATTACTCATTAAAAACCAATGGCTCTGAAACCACTGTTGGAATTATATAACATGACATTCAATAAATAATCACAAAAACATCAAAGTATACATGCGGAAGCGTATATGATTTATTAACGAATAATTAATTAACATAAGAAGAATATGCGTACCTTACTTGATTCTAGCCGAACAAGAATCAAATCCACAAACTAGCATTGGAAGAACCCTAATTTGATTTAATTAGGATTATATGAATTACCCCTTACCGTTTTGTAATTCAATCCAAGAATAATAACAATATTGTGTTATTACCACTTTCTTGTACACACGTACTAAACCGAATTAAAGTAATGCTAGTTTTTAGTAAACGAATAACTTGGTTTGGAAAAACAAAAGGGATCGACACCCTATGATGGTTGTCGACCGGTTTTGAGGACAAGAAAACACACAAACAATTTTTAGGTTTAGTTAATGAGCACAAGAGATGATTTACAAACACCCTATGTTTTGTATATATACTCAAGCAAACTTGGTGAACAAGTTTGAGTTGCAAAAGGATTTGTTTCCTTTTCCTTGTGGCCGATCGGTTAGGCTATCCCACAAGGGATTCCGGAACATTCTCGTTATTTACAACTTAGTCCTTTTCCAATTACATTTAACGCCCTTTGGTTCATTACATTAATTACTTAACGTCCGTTAGTTATTTCGTTTAATCAATAAATAAATACAACGTTTGTATTTAATTATTTAACTTTAATTCTCATACGTAAATTGTGCAATCCCGTGGTCTCGAGTTCGATCCTAACTCACGTCTACTAATTTATATCCATAAAACTAACAGTTACATTGCATACACAGAAATTGTCTACCTGCAGGATTTGCCAACTGATGCGTAGCAGTTGGAACTACAATAACGGGTGCAATGCCGATGTTTTGTAACCCAATATAGTTGTCGACGTATCTATTTTGCTCACATCTACAAGAATTCTTGGCCGGATACTGTCATAAAAGTCTTGTGTAACACTAAGTTAGAAACACGTACATAATATCATAATTTAAGCTATAGTTTTTACATCATTTGGAAGAATACATGACTGTATGTAACCAGAAAGAAACAGTAATTAGACTTATGCAAAGAACATCAAGAGTAGACGCTCTTTAGCTTTCAGCCATTTCAAAATGTCAAATAGCATCGTCTTCATCTCTTCCATCAACTTCGTATATTTCTACGTCATCTTCGTTTCACTTTTTTCAAACCAAAAAATCGAATCAACACCAGCCATTATAGTCCATTTTGTCATCATTTAGAAAAATTACATAATCTGCAACCAGATCGCTATATACACAATCGAACACATTAACTAGACTACTAATTTCTGCGCAAATAACATCTAGATTAGCCGGTCTTTCTATGTCATCTTCTTTCTACTCTTTAAAAAAAAATCATACAGTGAACTCCATTTTAGTCTATATCTTAACTACATTATAATGCATTTAGGCCATTCTTAAAAAGGAAGTCTTAAAAAAATAAGCATACACGCTTACTATAAGAGAAAGACTTATAATTTAATACATCTCATTTTTCCACTAAATTAAATATCTTTTTCATATCATTTACAGCCCATTATTAAAAATGTGTAACCACTAACATTATTATCAGTAATGATTATTAAAAACATATAACCGCACCCACTATATAAATACACACAAACCATTTCATATCTCTCTCACAAACATCAAAAACATCATCAATAAGGCCGAGTTTACCCGCCGCCATAAAATTTAGTCATAGGGTATGCCGCCGCATTTCGCGGGTACCCTGCTAGTATCTTATAATGCACCAATTAGTGACTGGCATAGGTTCAACCATTGGTATGCAATAACCTTATAATTTTGTGTGTGTGTATTTATTGACATTATATGTGTACTTTTCATCATGAGAAAACGTAGAAAATGCACATCCGTACCATTCGTTAAGGTCTCTGTTCAAGTTATAAGAAATGTCATCTTATCATGGAACAATGCTACCCTTTTAATTGTTAAAATTTAATTTAGCAATCTGATCGAGTAGTAACAGAAAAATCTCAGTCTTCGATCAAATGTCACTTATCTTGTAGCGATATATATATCGAAAGGTTAGGGGTCTAGTTTTGGAACCAAACAAATGTATTCACACCACATTATATGACCATTGATAGATAAATGATACTTGGTATTGCTTCGTACTATATATATTTTGTTAATAACGAAGCGGAAGTATCATTTATATTTGAACACTTATTGACTAACATTTCTAATACTAGCGTTTAAACAAAATGCATAACGTGCAACGGTCCCATCAAACAAATTTTGTTCTTCAAGCGCTAAACGCTAGTTGATTGTTTCAAAATGATGCTCATCAAACATATGAAATCAAAATATTATTGGAAAAATGAATTCTTGTGTAAATATATAAATCTTTATTTTTCTAATATTTTGTGTCTTGAAAAACATAATTATAGGAATTAAAAACGTTATTTCCAAAAAGAAAGTTTAGTGGAAGCGTCACTAGTTCAATATATAGCGCCCATCATATTTGACTCGGGAGTGTGAGTCCAATTAGTCTACTTACTAGAATTTAACAGAAGATGCCTACAATGACTCCACTGGCCCAATTAGTTTTCGAATAAAGACACGAAACAAGTAGTTTGAACCCATGCAGACAAGCATGCATTGTAATATATGAACTTAAAAAACGTTCTCAACTTATATATAAGATATCATGAACACAAAATGCTTGTTTAAAATCAATTCTATTTACTAATATCCATTAAAAAACATTTAAAAATAACAATACATGGAATAAAAATGAGATGGAAAGTGTAATACTTTTATACCGTTTATAAGTAGAAATATTAGGTACCCAAGGGTAAAAAAAATAAATATATCAAGGCTAACGTTGTTATCTAATCCGTCATTTCTGGATAAACGGGACCAAATTAATACTACTGTAACAACAATATTATTCAAATTTTTTTGGAGCGGACTAGCGGAGTATTAGAGAGGTAAAATGTATAATATCATAATATTATTTGGGTAAATTATTGTATCAGTTTTGTAACATTTGAAAGGTTGGATGAGTGTTTTATACATTCAATTCTCTTAGTTAATCTTTGGCGCTTTTATTATATTGCAAAGGATATGATGAAATATAAACTCAAGATATTATGTTCAATATTAAAAAATGGTGTGCGTGGGGTTCAAACTTCAAAGTTCTAACTACCTTGTTTATGTTTTTATCTGGCAACTACCAGAATATTGGCGTCTGTAAGCAAACGATCAATATAATTCCAACTATAAATATCAAGTATTTGGTATCACAAATCATAGTCACTAGCCAAAGAGAACACAAAAATATATTCAAGTTCCCACATTTAAGAAATATGGGAGCAGGTGGTCGAATGTCGGATTCATCTGAGCATGAGGTAAAAGATATTCTCAAACGAGTCCCAGTTGATCCACCGTTCTCGTTAAGTGATCTGAAGAAAGCAATCCCTGCTCATTGCTTTGAACGATCTGTCATTCGTTCATCTTACTATGTTGTTCACGACCTCATTGTTACCTATGTCTTTTACTTCCTCGCAAACACTTATATTCCTCTTCTTCCCACTCCTCTAGCTTATTTAGCGTGGCCGGTTTATTGGTTTTGCCAAGCTAGCATTCTCACTGGTTTATGGGTCATTGGTCACGAATGTGGTCACCATGCTTTTAGTGAATACCAATGGATTGATGATACGGTTGGATTCATCCTCCATTCCGCCCTCTTCACCCCTTATTTTTCTTGGAAATATAGTCATCGAAACCACCATGCTAACACAAACTCACTAGATAACGACGAAGTTTATATTCCTAAGCGTAAGTCCAAAGTAAGGTGGTACTCCAAGATTCTTAACAACCCGCCTGGTCGAGTGTTCACTTTGGTTTTTAGGTTGACTCTTGGATTCCCTTTATACCTTTTAACTAACATTTCTGGCAAGAAATATGGAAGGTTTGCCAATCACTTTGATCCCTTAAGTCCAATTTTCACTGAGCGTGAACGAATTCAGGTAGTGGTATCGGATATTGGTATTCTTGCTCTTTTATATGCAATTAAGCTTCTTGTAGCCGCAAAAGGAGCAACATGGGTAGCGTGCATGTACGGAGTTCCCGTGCTAGGGGTACATATGTTTTTTGTTTTGATCACTTACTTGCATCACACTCATCTTTCATTGCCTCATTATGATTCAACTGAATGGAACTGGATCAGAGGGGCCTTATCCACGATTGATAGGGACTTTGGATTCCTAAATAGCGTTTTTCATGACGTTACACACACTCACGTCTTGCATCATTTGATCTCATATATTCCACATTATCATGCAAAGGAGGCTAGAGATGCAATCAAGCCTGTCTTGGGTGAGTTTTATAAGATCGATAGGACTCCAATCTTTAAAGCAATGTGGAGAGAGGCAAAGGAGTGCATCTACATCGAGCCAGATGAGGACAGTGAGCACAAAGGCACATACTGGTACCACAAAATGTGATTAATCAGAAAAGGCAATTATATTGTAAAGCTGCTCCATCGTCACCTTTGTGTTTTTTGAAAGCTACCAAACTGTTGCTAGAACCATACAATACTGTGTATTTTACTGGCCAAAGCTATGTCAATTATGTGTACTTGTATTTGTTACATTATTCCCTATGTATTACAGTACTATTTAAAGTGATAAGTGTTCGTTCCCTTTTAATTGGTTACATGTTATCTACGATATTATTCGTGGCGGGAATTTATATTTCCCTTTAATTTCTGGACATATATATATTACACACAATATATTAAGAGTAAACTGCAAAAATCATCCCTGTGGTTTGTGTATTTTCGCAAGAATCATCCCTATCTCAAACCTTCAGCATTAAACATCCCCAAGTCCACAAACCTTTAGCAATAATCATCCCTAAGCACTAACGTCGTTAGTTTTACCCGTTAAGTGTTAAATAATATTTTCCCGTTAGTCCCTCCGTTAACATTTGTTGCACCGTTAGTCCTCATTTTACGTTTTCGTCACTTTTTTACGTTTTTGTCCGTTTTTACTCGTTTTCATCCGTTTTCGTCCGCTTTTTGTCCGTTTTTTGTATGTATTCGTCCGGGTTTTTTTACGTTTTTTACGTTCTCGTTCGTTTTTTTTACGTTCTCGTCTGTTTTTTTACGTCTTCGTCATTCTTTTTACGTTTTTGTCCGTTTTATCCGTTTTTGTCAGTTTTTTATTCGTTTTCGCCCGTTTTTTACGTTTTTGTCTGTTTTTATCCGTTTTCGTTCGTTGTTTATTCGTTTTCGCCAGTTTTTTTACGTTTTTGTCTTTTTTTTTTGTTTTCGTTGGAAAAAAAATATTTTCGAAAAAAAATAAAAAAATTTGAATAAAAAATTAAAAAAAAAAAATTTGAATAAAAAAATTATTTTTCAAATATTTTTTAAAAAAAAATCTTATAAAAAAAATTATGATTTTTTTTTTTCAAAATTTTCAATATGTCGAAATTTGAATAAAAAAAATCTTATAAAATTTTTTTTTTCAATATTTTTCGAAATTTAGACATGTTGTAAAAACAATTTCCGAAAAATATTGACAAAAAACTGACATTTTTTGAATTTTTTTTTTCAAATTTTTTTTTCGGAAATATTTTTTTTCCAATTTTTTTTTTTGGAAATTTTTTTTCCAAATTTTTTTCTTTTTGGAATAAATTTTCAATATGTTGAAATAGTACAAAAACGAAAGAAAACGGACAAAATGTAAGAAAAACGAACAAAAACGTTAAAAAACTGGCAAAAAGATTAAAAAACATGCGAAAACGGAAAAAAAGGGACAAAAACGTAAAAAAACGAGCGAAAACGGATAAAAAACGAACGAAAACGGATAAAAACAGAAAAAAACGTAAAAAATCGGGCGAAAACGTAAAAAACGGACGAAAACGGATAAAAACGTAAAAAAACAGATAAAATACCGACAAAAACGTAAAAAAAGGGACGAAAACATATAAAAACAGACGAAAAGGGATAAAAACGTTAAAATGACGAACAAAAACGTAAAAACGTTAAAATGACGGACGAAAACGTAAAATAAACGGACGAATACATACAAAAAAGGGACAAAAACGGATAAAAAGCGGACGAAAACGAGTAAAAACGGACAAAAACGTAAAAAAGTGACGAAAACGTAAAATGAGGACTAACGGTGCAACAAATGTTAAAGGATGGACTAACGGGAAAATATTATTTAACACTTAACGGGTAAAACTAACGACGTTAGTGCTCAGGGATGATTATTGCTAAAGGTTTGTGGACTTGGGGATGTTTAATGCTGAAGGTTTGAGATAGGGATGATTCTTGCGAAAATACACAAACCACAGGAATGATTTTTGCAGTTTACTCATATATTAATGTATCACAGGCGTATATTCTATTATATATGATCCACATTATATATGATCCACCAATGTCGTCCAAACTACACATTATTCCGATGATGGAAGTAACAATAATTGAAAGAATCTTCATCATTCCTTGGATTTTCTCTTGTTTAAGAGAAACTCAGCTTAGTTTAGTACAACATCGACAAAGATATGTAAGATTCTAATATCTTGGACGAGACGTCCCAAAGTGTTCGTATCCTATAAAGTAGCCAAATGTCCTAGACCGTGATGTACTTGATTCTTGGCATTCTTTTAATTTTTTTTCTTATTATTATTATTATTGCAGCACTTTTGTGTTGATTAAAGTGCTATTTATACAAATCTTTCATTTGAACGAAGTATCAAATTAAGGTGGTTCTCTCCAAAGTATATATATTACAATAAACTCACCCTGCTAGTAGTCATACAATTACGGTTTCGTGGTTAAGTTTTCACTTTGATCATGGGATTACAAACTCTTCCAAGAATTTTGCATGCTAAGCAAGGAAAACAAAGAATTCTTTCTCCGTCATCAGCCACTGAAACACCAAAAGGCTATTTCTCCATTTATGTTGGTGAAAGCAGAAAGAAGAGATTTTTAGTTCCATTGGCGTATCTTAGACATCCTTCGTTTCAAGCCTTGCTGAATTTGTCTCAAGATGAGTTCGGCTATGCTTATCCTATGGGAGGTCTAACATTTCCATGCAAAGAGGAGACCTTCATTGAAGTCACCCGAGACATTGTCAGATGTTAACAAAGAATGACTTTCTTCTAATTTTCCTTGTAGATTTGTAGTCCTTTACGAGCTTTCTTTTTTGTAGATAGTAATTATCGAAACTTCTTGTTAGAAATATAATAAATATTAATTTAATTATGAGTAATTTTCTATTTCGTTTTTTCATTGCTCTTTGTTACTATCTAAAAGTCTTCAATTGCATTCTTAGTGTAGTGTTAAGCGTAAATAATTTGACCGATGCGATCTAACATATATTAAGGTAAAAATTGGTGGCCAGCTAAACATTTCCACCATGAAATACCATAAATTTAGCCATCGTTAAAAACATTTATGCAAAAGAATAATTTTACGCAGTCATTAATAAATCATTTTTCGCTCCACCTGCTGGTAGAGAAAATATGGCTCACAGTATTTTGCTCTTATATTTACCAAATCGGAAACAACTAAGAACATTGCCAATGTATGGCTGTGAACATGTTTTAATGCATATGAAAACCAACAGCTGTTTTGTTAAGGTATCAAAGAACTTAATTAATTGACCCCTATTTTTGACAAAATATGAAAGATATAGTATATTTTTATGCGCATCAAACATATTTTTTATCAGAAAATTAAATTAATTGTAGCAAGATGCTAAATTTACAAATTTAGTTCACAATTAAATTTGTAATATCCCAAAACAGGATATAATTAATATCAGTGAAAAATGAAAATTAATTGTGAAATTGAAACTGGAAGGAGAATATACTTTGGAGAGAAGCTCGTGAGTAGTTGTGTATTGACTCATAACCATTATGCTTTAATAGCCCGTTAGTTAGCTAAACAATCCTGCAAAGAAAAAAAAAAGGAACAGAAGAACGCAAAGGTATATGGAAATTTACTACTCCATATCATACAAGCATATCTCAGTGTGCACGAGATGATCGAAGATTTCAAGATTCCTATGCTATGATCTTTCCAAAGACAAGTTTTTCTTTGTTGGTTACTTTAAGCAGAAAAGACAAACCAACAAAAAAAATGTATCTAACTTGTCTATTTTTGTTTTTTTGGGTAGCTTTTTATTTATTTACTTATAATACAAACATATTGAATTTTGATTTTTGTGTATATTTTGTTCATGTACAATGACCATTTAATCCTTTGATGTTTACAGGGTGGTTAAAAACGTAAGGGTAGAATGTTCACAAAATATACACATAAGTTGAAAGTTGAAAGGTATGTGCTTTAATAGCAAAATAAAGAAGGTCGAAGAACAACAAAAATGAACAAGGAATATATGTGAAATCATACATGTTATCGATCTACAATATTCTTGGTGGGAATTTTTATTTCCCTCTCTGGACATATATTATATTCTGAACGTATCAAAGGCGTATATTCTACTATGCGTGATCCACCAATGTCATCCAAATCACAAATTTTCTTGATGATAGAACTAACAACTAAAGGGATTTTTATAGAGATCTTGTGTTATGTATGACAAACAGAGCCTAGTTTTAGCACAACATCGATATTGATGTACTTATCACACACGATGGACAAAAACATGTAAAACTTTTAAGATTCTAAATCTCTTGGAGTAGCCAAACATCATAGATCTTGATGTACTTGGTTCCTTTCTATTTTTTTGTACTTTGTATGGTATTGTCGATTACAAAGCTATTTATACCAAACTTTCATTTGAATGAAGTATCCACTTAAGGTGCATCTCTCCAAATACTATTCAACAACTCACCCTACCAGTAGTCATAACCTTTCAGTTTCTTAGGTTAAGCTCACACTTTTATCATGGGATTATGTAACACCCCCAAAATTATCGCAGCGGAAGATTGTGTCACTGGGGTATTACTTCATAGTTCACAGCACGAGTTACAGAAAACGACTCTAAATGAGTCGTTTTGAAATAAATTATCATTCTATTACAATATCAGAGTTTACAGATAGGTCCCACAAGTTTGTACAACCATAAAAATACAACATAAAACTTGTAATGTTTTTCGAATAATAATATATGCATCGTCTTCAAAATAATTTTCCGTGCGCCTTCACATGCCATGCCAGCTAATTCCTTTCGAACCTGAGATAACATGCTAAAAAGTGTCAACACAAAGGTTGAGTGAGTTCATAGGTGATGAGTGTCTAAATACTCATCATTTTTGTACCATTTAGAATGCCAAAAACATCTGAAAACACTCAGAAATGCATCAAAATAATGAAAATATCACAAATAAGTGTTTTATGTGTTTTAAATGCAAAAATACCAAAATCAGGTGAAAAACGTATTAAGTTTGCATATTTGGCAGTTTTAGTCCCCCAAGTTTCAAAAGTTGTCAAAAACAGTCCCTGGTAAATCAAAATTAAGCAAAAATATCATTTAAGGTCCATGGGATTCAAAAGTTGTCAAAACAAACCCTTCAAAGTTTAAAAATCATAATTTACAACTTTGGTCCCTCAACTTTACAAAAATGTCAAAATCAGTCCCTGGGTGTATAAAAATGGAAAATATTCAAACTACACCCTTGTACTATTCATAAATGGCAAAAATTGGTCCTTATTATAAGTTTTGAGAAAATTACAAGTTTGGTCCCTAGAGTTATAAATGTGGCAGTTTTGGTCCTTGGAATTATAAAAAATGGGATTTTATCAAATATGGTCCTTGTACTATTAAAGAACGGCAAGATAGGTCCTTGTGATAACTTTGGATTGTTGACAGGATCAGCCCCTCAAAAATGCAGAAATTACATGAATGGTCCTTGTGTTATTCAAGCTAACATACCAAACGGACCCCTTTGTGTTATTAAAACCCAAAGCCCAAATCCAGTCACAAGCCCAAACCACGTTTTAAATATAAAACCGCCTGTACTGTTCCTCTTCCTCACCACGCCTGCAATTCCAAAACCACCCTGGTTTTCTTCCACCTTTCCACCTCACCCCTAACAGCTGTATACCAACCCCCCTCCACCTCTACATACAACCAAATTGCATTAACTGCTAATACCGGCTTTAAGACTTTTCTCGCCAAAAACTCCACTTGTACGATTATGATGAATTGTGAAGATCCAATGGCTGGAAATGAGTGGGAAAGACTCAGAGGTGTCGACAGAGATGAAAAAGATCAATAAAAAGAAAGAGGGAGCAATGTAGAGGAGTAGTAGTGTAATTTTAGTTTAGGTAGTGTTGACTTAGTTAATTTTAACTTTTCAGTATATGTTTAAGCTTCCAAGTACTTTGTTATGTAATTTCAGGGTAATACAAACCTTTTTAAGTATTCAATTTCAATTTCCAAGTACGAATTTATATTATGCAATTTTCAAGTTCATGTATATGTGATTGTAAGTTGATAAGGAATCTTAAGCTTGTATAAGTTCTTATATAAGCTTTTATAAGCTCACTTTAGCTTATTATTTACTCAGAAACTCACTTACTCAAATTTTACTCTCAAAAATACCTTGGTCAATGAAAGTCAACTGCTGGTGATATTGGTCGTGAAAATGGAATTGGGTTGATTCTTATGCTGAATTGGGTATTGGTTGGTGTTTTTAATCTTGGTTTAGTATTGATATGCTGCCCAAATTGAGCTGGAAATCAAGTAAGTTTTGGTGCCAAACCTTTTTCAAAACTGTTATGTTGCTAGTATGAATATGATCATGGTTGCTTGTAATTGATGCTAGATTTGATGTTATTATAGCTTTGGGATATCAGTTATAAACTTATTTGAATCTCTGCATAAGTAGGATAGAATTTGATAGCTAAAATTATTATTTGAAAGTTTTAAAGTAGTGTTTGGATCATGCATTCCATCTGAGTTTTAGGACATTTCAGTAGTTGAAATTAGTGGTTTTAGTCTTGAATAGATATATTAATGTCACTTTAGTCATAATTTTGTATCTATACCCACTTACAGTCATAATCACTTATTAACTGCCTTCATTTTCATTTCTGTTAAAATTAGTTGGTGAAATCTAGCATATAGGTGTAGAAATAGATAAGTTAGCTTGCATTAGCTTCATTTCATCGTAATTCATCATTCTCAGTTAGAAAATTGGAATCAAATCTCATTTTAGTCAAACTTTCATACTTGTCTTTAAAAGTCAAAAGTTGGAAAACCAGTTTTTGCACAAACTTTGTTGATGTTTCAAGGACTCAATTCTGGTTCAAATTCAGTGAGACTTTGGGATTTCCTAGTTCAGTTGGTCTTAAACTGAAATCTGATTTTTGTTGAATTTTCTCAAGTCTCTAAAAGCCCTTAATCAGCTGTCCATTAAGATGGTTTGTGCCCTGTGTCAAACTCAGTATTAGCTGAGTCATTTCAAGCTTTTTGTAAGCTTTGCACAAGCTTCATTAAAGCTTGTTTAGGACTGATTTTTGGTCCAAGTGTAGTAAGCTAGGTGATCTTGAGAACCCATCATCTGTTTTTCCCTTTAGCTTATTTGTTTAGCCTGTGTAATAGCTTAAAGTAGACCCCAAGTAGACTTATTTGGTTTTTGCACTTTCATAAGCTCATTCTTAGTTAATGCATCATTAGTGGTCTAGAGTAGTATTAATTAGTTGCATTAGGCTTATTATAGTGTACTTTAGCTCTGCTAATCATTTAGTTGAATTTGGTAGCTTATAGCTTAATCTAGTAGCTTATTTAGAACTGCTTATCACTACAGCTTCTATTTTTCATACATAATCCCTAGTTTTTATATTTTTAATAAACTTAGAATAATATTTTAGAATTCCCCTGAATTTTTCATAATTTTTCATCACTGTTTGCTATTTTTCTTATTTTAAATCAGTTTTTAAGAGTTTTTAATTAGCTTTTATTACAAATAAATTAGAAAAAGTTTAAAAAAATATGTTTTCAATTTTCCTAGATTAAGATAAATATAAAAAACCAAAAAAATATTTTTCCATAATTTTCTTAGTTTAAATAGTATTTTCTAGTATTTTAATTAGTTTTAAATAGTTTTTAATTAATAATAAATACATAAAAAGTCTAAAAAATATATTTTCAGTTTTAAAATAAGTTTTATCATATTTTAGATTTTTCTAAGTCATAATTTCACTTTTCTAGCTTTATTTCATATTTTCTTATATTTTAGGGTATTATTAAATAGTTAAAAATAGTTTTTATTTAATAATAATTAAATAAATAGTCATAAAAATAATTTTATTTTTCTAATAATTTTCTTTTATAATTAGGATTGTAAAAATGTAATTTTCATATCCATAGGTATTTTCCTTGTTTATTTTCACATTTTATTTAGTACGTTCACGTAATTTTATTTAAACGTACGTTTTAGGTTTTAAACGTTCATCGATTTTAAAAATAGTGATAGCGTTTATTTAATATAATTTATCATTTTAATTTTTTTTAATTTGCATTTAAGCCCCTGTAATTTATAAACTTTTTCTTTAGGTATAAATATTCCAAATCTACAAACCTTTTCCCATTCAATATCACCCGATCACAGATTCGTCTTACTACAGTGTTCACACCTCGTTGGGACTTAACGACCCGGGGAAACACTAAACTCCTCTAGATCTTCATTGCATTGGTTTTAGACTGTTTGAATTTTATTACGGTTGACCATTTACAAGTGGTTGCCTTGTGTAATAAACTTGACGGTTTGGACTCAATCAAATTTTGGCGCCGCTGCCGGGGAGGTGTGCTGCGTTACTACGAATTTGAAGCATCAGTGTTGTTGAATATACACCCATTGTATATTTACCATCTTTGTCCATATTTCCTTATTTTCATATAAAACCAAAATTATCGTGAAGTTAATTCGTTTGACGGATCGATTTCCAAAAACATTTTTTTTATTATTCAAGTTTTCAACAAACACAAAAAAAAAAAACCCAAAAAGATTTTCTTTCTTATCTTTACAACATGTTTTTCAAAAATCCAAAAATATCCATCTTTACCCTCTCACATCTTTGATTCTTCATCCCAACCCCTCTGTAAACCTTTGATTCTTTTCTATGTCTTATCCTCACTCTCTTGGTTGTCAATGGTGTGGTGGTCCTTATAATGGTAGCAATTGCCCCAGTTGTAGCATGGTGGAATCAGGAAACGGGTCTGTCTATAACCAGGATCCCTATTCCTACCATAACACAATTGATTTATTCCATCAGCTACCACACTGTGAGACTCAACAGTTTTACTGTTGTGAGTACTATGGTGGTTCACACTACAGTTCTGATTGTCAATCGGGAAACAAGCTTGTCTATGAGCAGGTTCCTGATAACAATTATAACTACAACACATATGACTCACAGCCACATCATTTTTACTGTTGTGAGTATTGTGGAGGTCCTCACTTTAGCTCTGATTGTCAAACAAGGAATCCATTTCCTTGTAACAATTACGACTCTTCGTATCATGACCAACCTCTACAGTACCAAATAAATCAGGCACCACCTCAACCTGATCCACTTCCTCAAAATCTTCTCCTTGATCTTTTGGATTTAGTGAAAGATTTGAAGGAATGTAAACATCCCCAAGATAATCCAAATGAGAAATCCATGGAAGAATTGTTAGCCGAAGAGCGGGCTGCTAAATTAAATTCCCAAATTGCCTTTGAAAAATCTATTAGGGAATCAATTGCAAAAGAAAAAGCAGCCAAATCTAGCTCTCGATTCCGTTTCATTCCTGATGACGATGATGATGAAGTTACCCTTGATATTCGTCAATTTTGTACAGGTTCTTCAAGTTCATCAGTTGAAATTCCTTCTATGAAAAATCAGGGAGAAAAGACTATGATGGAATTACTAGCAGAAGAACAAATGGAAAGTATAAAACATATGTATGCTAGTCCTTCTCAACTCCCTCAGTCTGTTGTTATCACACCCGATATTCCCACTCACCCTCTAAACATGGGGGATGAGCTTCTTGACACTGTTCCTGAAAAGGAATCAGGCGAATTCATAAAGTCTAGTGTTGAGAACCTTGTCCCAATTCCAAGAGAATCACAGGGAATTCTTGATCATGTGTGTGATATCCCTCCTCCTCTTGTCTTCCAAAATGATCATATTGAGATGTTCTCTGATTTTGATGAGGACTATTCTTTATCTTGTGGAGACATAAGTTATGTGGGGGAATTACCTTCTGAGCTTGTTAGCTTAGGAGAAGAGAATGATGAAGAAATAATCCAAGACGAAGCTCTTCGTCTTACATTATTGAATGTTAATCTTCTCATTTCTAGAATCGAGGCTTTTAATGAAAAGCCTACTTCATATCCTATCCCCTTTGAGGATAGTAAACTTTTGTTCGATGATTCTATTCCGGAATTGCAAACGTTCAATTTTGATCATATGGGAGAGAAGATTAGTGGTATTACCACTTCTCATTCTCATAATTCTCTCCCCGATTATGAATCAGTCACTTTTGAGGAGTTCCCTAGTGAACTCACTCAAATCAATCCCGAATATGAATCATTCGCCTTTGAGGAGTTCTCTTGTGAACTCACTCATATCATATCTCTACCGGAGTATGATAACTTCTACTTTGATCTAGACACACCCGGGATATGTCTAGACCAATTGAGCTTAACTGATGAGATTCATGCTATCATGAATTCCCCTTATGATGATGATGAGTTAGTCAAGATCTTTATCATGACTTTCTTTCTCTTCTTCACCTATCCCGTGGCTTCTCCTATTCTTCACTCCTTCGGGAATGAAGACATTATCTTTGACCCCGGCATTTTCATTTATCATTTTTGAGCCGGTTCTATGTATATCTCATCGGTGTGGAACTTTCACGTACTTCAATGTTTATACAAACATCTTGAATGAAAGTCCGATGGAGATTGTCACTTCCACTTACTTCCCCATGAACAAAATTAATTCGGGGTCGAGTCAAGCTAGCGACTCGGTAATCAAAAACAGTAGTTAAACATGGTTTTTCACCCGTGTGTACCACCTTAGTGTGGGGGAGATACCCCACATGTTGTATATAGATCTAAAAAAAAAATAAATAAAAAAAAATAAAATAATGAAAATTGTAAATATTAAAAAAAAGAGAATAATTGTTGTGTTTCTACACTTAGCTAGTAATGTTATCTTTTTACGTTCAAGGATTCAGCATAATAGCCGGGACTTTGAATATTGAGGACAATATTCATTTCTAAGTGTGGGGGGGAAATTCTGGCGAATTTGATCATAAATGTACCCTTTTAGTCCCTTTTTCCCCCAAAATGGCAAAATTTAAAAAATTTTTTTTAGTGGAAGTACTATGTACTAAACACAACAAATGGTAATCAGTCCACCATGTCTAACCCACATAAGGACTGGCTAATCCAGGAGCAAACGGCTCTTGGTAAAGATATATCAAATCCGTTGACGGCTTGCAATTTGCCCAAAATTGTATGGGATTCAGCTCACCATATCTTTGGTTAGTGAAGAGTTGGCTAGCCCGCAAGTTTATGGCTTGTGGTAAAGGCAGTTGGAAAAACCATAATTGGTAATCGACTCACCAAAGATAATATTGATAATTTATCTAAGAGTTGGCTAGTCCAGAAGCAAACGACTTCTGGTAAAGACAAATCAAATCCGTTTACAGCTGGTGATTTGCTCAAAATCATTTGGTTATCATTGTACCAAGGTTCTTACTTGAAATAAAACAATTGGCTACTCCAGAAGTAATGGCTTTTGGTAAAGAGATGAAATCCATTAATTTTTCTCAAAACATTGCTAGGGACTAGCAATATCTTAGTGTGGGGGATTGATGAGTGTCTAAATACTTATCATTTTTGTACCATTTAGAATGCCAAAAACATCTGAAAACACTCAGAAATGCATCAAAATAATGAAAATATCACAAATAAGTGTTTTATGTGTTTTAAATGCAAAAATACCAAAATCAGGTGAAAAACGTATTAAGTTTGCATATTTGGCAGTTTTAGTCCCCCAAGTTTCAAAAGTTGTCAAAAACAGTCCCTAGTAAATCAAAATTAAGAAAAAATATCATTTAAGGTCCATGGGATTCAAAAGTTGTCAAAACAAACCCTTCAAAGTTTAAAAATCACAATTTACAACTTTGGTCCCTCAACTTTACAAAAATGTCAAAATCAGTCCCTGGGTGTATAAAAATGGAAATTATTCAAACTCCACCCTTGTACTATTCATAAATGGCAAAAATTGGTCCTTATGATAAGTTTTGAGAAAATTACAAGTTTGGTCCCTAGAGTTATAAATGTGGCAGTTTTGGTCCTTGGAATTATAAAAAATGGGATTTTATCAAATATGGTCCTTGTACTATTAAAGAATGGCAAGATAGGTCCTTGTGATAACTTTGGATTGTTGACAGGATCAGCCCCTCAAAAATGCAGAAATTACATGAATGGTCCTTGTGTTATTCAAGCTAACATACCAAACGGACCCCTTTCTGTTATTAAAACCCAAAGCCCAAATCCAGTCACAAGCCCAAACCACGTTTTAAATATAAAACCCGCCTGTACTGTTCCTCTTCCTCACCACGCCTGCAATTCCAAAACCACCCTGGTTTTCTTTCACCTTGCCTATTTCCACCTTTCCACCTCACCCCTAACAGCTGTATACCAACCCCCCTCCACCTCTACATACAACCAAATTGCATTAACTCCTAATACCTGCTTTAAGACTTTTCCCGCCAAAAACTCCACTTGTACGATTATGATGAATTGTGAAGATCCAATGGCTGGAAATGAGTGGGAAAGACTCAGAGGTGTCGACAGAGATGAAAAAGATCAATAAAAAGAAAGAGGGAGCAATGTAGAGGAGTAGTAGTGTAATTTTAGTTTAGGTAGTGTCGACTTAGTTAATTTTAACTTTTCAGTATATGTTTAAGCTTCCAAGTACTTTGTTATGTAATTTCAGGGTAATACAAACCTTTTTAAGTATTCAATTTCAATTTCCAAGTACGAATTTATATTATGCAATTTTCAAGTTCATGTATATGTGATTGTAAGTTGATAAGGAATCTTAAGCTTGTATAAGTTCTTATATAAGCTTTTATAAGCTCACTTTAGCTTATTATTTACTCAGAAACTCACTTACTCAAATTTTACTCTAAAAAATACCTTGGTCAATGAAAGTCAACTGCTGGTGATATTGGTCGTGAAAATGGAATTGGGTTGATTCTTATGCTGAATTGGGTATTGGTTGGTGTTTTTAATCTTGGTTTAGTATTGATATGCTGCCCAAATTGAGATGGAAATCAAGTAAGTTTTGGTGGCAAACCTTTTTCAAAACTGTTATGTTGCTAGTATGAATATGATCATGGTTGCTTGTAATTGATGCTAGATTTGATGTTATTATAGCTTTGGGATATCGGTTATAAACTTGTTTGAATCTCTGCATAAGTAGGATAGAATTTGATAGCTAAAATTATTATTTGAAAGTTTTAAAGTAGTGTTTGGATCATGCATTCCATCTGAGTTTTAGGACATTTCAGTAGTTGAAATTAGTGGTTTTAGTCTTGAATAGATATATTAATGTCACTTTAGTCATAATTTTGCATCTATACCCACTTACAGTCATAATCACTTATTAACTGCCTTCATTTTCATTTCTGTTAAAATTAGTTGGTGAAATCTAGCATATAGGTGTAGAAATAGATAAGTTAGCTTGCATTAGCTTCATTTCATCGTAATTCATCATTCTCAGTTAGAAAATTGGAATCAAATCTCATTTTAGTCAAACTTTCATACTTGTCTTTAAAAGTCAAAAGTTGGAAAACCAGTTTTTGCACAAACTTTGTTGATGTTTCAAGGACTCAATTCTGGTTCAAATTCAGTGAGACTTTGGGATTTCCTAGTTCAGTTGGTCTTAAACTGAAATCTGATTTTTGTTGAATTTTCTCAAGTCTCTAAAAGCCCTTAATCAGCTGTCCATTAAGATGGTTTGTGCCCTGTGTCAAACTCAGTATTAGCTGAGTCATTTCAAGCTTTTTGTAAGCTTTGCACAAGCTTCATTAAAGCTTGTTTAGGACTGATTTTTGGTCCAAGTGTAGTAAGCTAGGTGATCTTGAGAACCCATCATCTGTTTTTCCCTTTAGCTTATTTGTTTAGCCTGTGTAATAGCTTAAAGTAGACCCCAAGTAGACTTATTTGGTTTTTGCACTTTCATAAGCTCATTCTTAGTTAATGCATCATTAGTGGTCTAGATTAGTATTAATTAGTTGCATTAGGCTTATTATAGTGTACTTTAGCTCTGCTAATCATTTAGTTGAATTTGGTAGCTTATAGCTTAATCTAGTAGCTTATTTAGAACTGCTTATCACTACAACTTCTATTTTTCATACATAATCCCTAGTTTTTATATTTTTAATAAACTTAGAATAATATTTTAGAATTCTCCTGAATTTTTCATAATTTTTCATCACTGTTTGCTATTTTTCTTATTTTAAATCAGTTTTTAAGAGTTTTTAATTAGCTTTTATTACAAATAAATTAGAAAAAGTTTAAAAAAATATGTTTTCAATTTTCCTAGATTAAGATAAATATAAAAAACCAAAAAAATATTTTTCCATAATTTTCTTAGTTTAAATAGTATTTTCTAGTATTTTAATTAGTTTTAAATAGTTTTTAATTAATAATAAATACATAAAAAGTCTAAAAAATATATTTTCAGTTTTAAAATAAGTTTTATCATATTTTAGATTTTTCTAAGTCATAATTTCACTTTTCTAGCTTTATTTCATATTTTCTTATATTTTAGGGTATTATTAAATAGTTAAAAATAGTTTTTATTTAATAATAATTAAATAAATAGTCATAAAAATAATTTTATTTTTCTAATAATTTTCTTTTATAATTAGGATTGTAAAAATGTATTTTTCATATCCATAGGTATTTTCCTTGTTTATTTTCACGTTTTATTTAGTACGTTCACGTAATTTTATTTAAACGTACGTTTTAGGTTTTAAACGTTCATCGATTTTAAAAATAGTGATAGCGTTTATTTAATATAATTTATCATTTTAATTCTTTTTAATTTGCATTTAAGCCCTTGTAATTTATAAACTTTTTCTTTAGGTATAAATATTCCAAATCTACAAACATTTTCCCATTCAATATCACCCGATCACAGATTCGTCTTACTACAGTGTTCACACCTCGTTGGGACTTAACGACCCGGGGAAACACTAAACTCCTCTAGATCTTCATTGCATTGGTTTTAGACTGTTTGAATTTTATTACGGTTTGAAAACAGTAGTGGACAATATAGTTTGTAGTATAATTGCAATGTGTACAATTATCTTCTTGATAGTTATTATTGCTCTAAGCTCATGGAACTCACGACTGACTGTTGTATATACATCATCGAACGATATATATATATATATATATATATATATATATATATATATATATATATATATATAAGTAACTTGCCTCGGGTAGGTATTTTGCCATATACCTAGGTAATTCAAATAAAGTGCGTTTGGTTACCGATCCGGCTAACACAAACGGGATTCGTCAATCCCGATAGGCCTATCCACAATATTTGCGCTCACGCCCAATGATTAGTGGTCCATGATGTTGGGGACTTTTGGCATAAACAACTTAGGCATGCAATAATACAGTCAAGGCATTCATTTTGCAAGTAATTGTCCATAATAAATCATTTTAGCATGTAGTAAAAGCAGTAGCATGTATCTCCCCCAAAAGAGTTTATAAAACAGTTAAACAAAAGCTGGGGCTATGAAACTCACTGTAGTGATCAGCAGCAGAGTGTAACGATATAATGTATGCCAACAATAGAGTATGGCAAGACCACGATCTTTAGCGATTACCTACGAAATCATAGTATTCGCGTTTTAGTATAGTGTACGATATAAGTGTACAAGTATATGTAGTTTGTTGGCTTTCAATATGATGTTGTACATGAATCTTAAGTTGATGTATCCCTTAAGTGTTGTTTGGCCTATAGCCCTTTTATAAATAACCTCGTACTATCGTTTGGGCTATCAAAATCAAGAGGTCGTGTAGTGAACGTATGAGGAGCCAGGACACTTTAAATTGTAAATCCACAACTCGTTGATACGACACCCCGAAGAGGCCTCTTTATGATAATGAAATTCCCTACTATTATAGTAATTATCATTTATAAGTGAAGTATTTGACAAGGCAAATGTTATATAAAACATGTGTCGTGTTTCGTCAAAGACTATTGATTGACTTGTGTGACGATATAATGATATAAGTTGTGTGTCGTGAAGTAGTTTAACATGCCATATGGTCACTTACTTAGTTTGTCAAAGTCTAGCAAAATCTAATCTAATGAACCAAGTTTTAAAACAAGATTTGGCCGTTAAGCCCAAACTAGCCGTGCGGCTAAGTTATGGTTAAGCAACTTGAGACAACAATAAGGCCATACCAAATGGCTATTTTTAAGTCAAAATACCTTGAGATATCAACCTTGGCTTAACCTCGGCTTTGTTTTGGCCTCAAAGAATCAAAATACACTAAGGTTTCTTAGTCATGGTTGTTTTCCGGTATACAACAGGTCCGGTTAGTTTTTGTAGTTTTTAAGCTTTGTCGTTCACTTTCTGCTTATGTGCTCCCGAGTTTTTGTAGAAAAAGTCATTCTGAGCAACTTTCGTGTTTTACACTTTTGCTGATTCGGACCAGAAAAGGGTCAAAACCTCGTTTTAAAATCGTTTCAGCAAACTATCTTATTCCAGCACTATATTTACCTCTAGTAACACTTAACTAGGCATAACTTTTTAACCACAAGTCCTTTTTAATTGATTCAAAAGCTCAAGTTCTAGTTTTTACTTCCTCTAACAGTTTCTCAAGCTTAATCAAGTCCAAAGTTTACTTATATCAATAGTCTAATTACAAGTATATACTTATATTTCATTGCAAAAAGTTTGGCTGCACATTCAGTCATGCCAAAACGACCATAAGTTGAGTTCTACAACTTGTTTTGACACGTGGCTTTCGCTAAACTTTAAGTTTAGGTCTTGGCTACATTTCATAAAACTGAGTCGACTTCCAGAAATGACCAGAACCATGGGCTTTTCCCAAATAAAATCTGGTGTGCGGATTTTGACATGTTTTGCCATTTTGGCTCTCATTTACTCATCGGGAGGAGTTATGAGGTGCGCCACCCGGCGAAACGACTGTAAGACATAGCTATACAAGCCTATATTATTTAATTAACCTCAAAGTTTACTGAGATGATCAGTTTAATCAATCTTTGTGATTGTTGTAAATTTCAGGTTCATAAAACCTACCTAAGGCTTGTTCTAGCTTCTTTTCATGTTACAAACTCATGTACAACATCAATTAAGCCATATTACATATACTACTTATATCAATATTACATCAAATAATCATAGAGATTATTACAACCATATTGAATGAATATGAAAATAAACTCAAATCTTACAAGGATTAGGATGACAAGTTACTAGTACAACATGAACAAATCAATCCTAAGCCCTTCTAATCTTCAACCCTTGTCTTCAAAACTTCAACCCAATACTTTTAAACTCTTGTAAGAATTCTTTTTATTTCAGCCCCTAATCCTTGAATAACTCTTGTTACAAGCTTGGAATCACCAAAACTACTCTTGGTCTAGGTAGAATTCATCATTGTCTTCATAATCATGGTACTGCTTTAGTCTTATATTAAACTAATGATGGTAATATGATGATGGTGATGTACGGTGCAAGAGGGAGCCAACGATGGAATTGTAGTAACTTTGTGTGAAGGAAAAATATAGATAAGTGTTTATATATTTCTAAAGATGGATTATGTGTAGCATTTTGGAACAAGGAGGCATCATCAAAGGCCATGTGGCCTTGTGAAGGGTAGTGTACGCACACCTCATGCTTGAGGTGGGGAGGGGCTAGCTTGCTAGCTTATGAAGTATCTTCAAGGTGAAGCAAGGTTTCTACTGGGTGTAGTTTGGTCCCGGTAATTACTCACGTTAAGCCCTTAAGTCACGAAACTTAAAACCGGGAAACATAAGAATCTAATACTTATGAAATGTCAAAACTTATCAATATACTCTAACTAGGTATATTAAAGGTGTGATAAGTCTATTTGGGTGCGTCTATGTTATTAAAATCCAATAACGTAGGTTTGAACACGCGTATTACGTAAAGATTAAAATGTTTACGTAAAAATTAATATAGTGGCAATAGTTCATATAAAATATGACTATTGGTGAAAATAGAGTATTTTGAACACCTAAACTTATTGTAGTCTTGTGTTGACCGCGAGGAAAGTTTACACGATTAAACTTTCGTAATTAATAAAGTAACAACTTTAAATAATTAATTATAGTCATAGGTGAACAAATGTTCAGAGTTTAATAATCCAAAACAAATTTGAGTTAATGATGTTCCCGAGAAGAGGTGAGGGTACTTCTGTAATGGAACTTCGTCACGAAGTTCAGTGAGTGTTATCTGCTAATAGTATATTTGAGTTCATCTTCACGTTCCTACGTGAATTTAGGACCTCTTCTAGAGTTCCATTGAGTTTTGACAATAGAAATGCGACTTTTCTTAAGTCGTTTGACCTCACGGTTCGTGATCTCAGTAGATTTTCTGATAGAGTTAAGACGTTCATCAATCTGGATCTCTTCTAGAGAATTAGGGAGTGTCTCATCAGTATGACACTTCTTTAGAATGCACACACGAAGGGCGATGTGTACACTTCTATGTTCGGGTAGTAGCTCGAGTCTGAAAGCTACCAGGCCAATTCATGCTAATATCGTATAAAGTCCAATATATTTTAAGTTTGGTTTTGCTAATTTCCCCAAACGAATCATACCTTATCGCAACGAGGCTTTCAACAAAACCTTAATCCTAGCATGAAAATTTGAAAGTTAGCGCTTACATCTGTGTAATCTTTCTGGTGAGAATGTATGGCCTAATATTGTGGGTCCAGGAAGTGAATGTTGTACTAGATTCCTTACAAGGATTTCGTAAGCGGCAAGCTCAGAAATTCTAATCAGCAATTGTGCTAAATATTGCAAAGCCCAATATGCCGCAAGCATGCTACTGGACAATGCTTTGTCAGGGTAAAATGTTGTTGCTCAATCTATTAGTATTAAGAATACTCATTATATTGCTTGGACTAAGTTAAAGAAATTATAATAAAGAAGTATCGCCCTCGAAATGAGGTGCAAGAAACAAAGGTGAAGTTTCCTTGCTGTTAAAGGTGTTAATATCACGACGTATATCCATTGTTTTATTTTTCAAGAGTTGGCAATAGTGTGCCCAGTGATGGTCTTAACCAATGAGAAGTTATGGGAAAAGTTCATCTGAGAACTTCCACCAAGTATTCAAGAGAAAGTTACTTCACACTGGATGAAACAATTAAGATGTCTTATAACCTAGTGGATCAAGTTGTGCGAACTTAGACTGCTCAAGGATCCAAAAATAGCAAAAATAACAACAATAATAACAAACGGTGATGGGATGTGGAAAGTGAGAACATTTCGAGAAATAGTGTTCCCAAAATAATAGCCAACAAATCGGAGGAGCTCATGGGAAAGCTTATGTGATGCATAATGGGACATCGTTAAGAAAAATTACATAATCTGCAACCAAATCGCTATATACACAATCAAACACATTAACTAGACTACTAATTTCTGCGCAAATAACATCTAGATTAGCCAGTCTTTCTATGTCATCTTCTTTCTACTCTTTAAAAAAAAATCATACAGTGAACTCCATTTTAGTCTATATATCTTATAATGCACCAATTAGTGACCGGCATAGGTTCAAACATTAGTATATGCAATAACCTTATAGTAATTTTTTGTGTGTATATTTATTGACATTATATGTATACTTTTCATCAAGAGAAAACTTAGAACGTGCACATCTGTACCAATCATTAAGGTCAGCCCTCGTACTAGTAACCTAAAATAGTTGCTTAAAAAACCATGTGTTCTATTGGCTTCAGAACAGGTTGCTAAAGAAGTCCAAAATGCAACTTTGAACAAAAATCAGGTGGGTCTCTGTTCAAGTTGCAAGAAATGTCATCTTATCATGGAACAATGCTACCCTTTTAATTATTAAAAGTTTAATTTAGCAATCTGATCGAGTATTAACCAAAAAATCTCAGTCTTCGATCAAATGTCGCTTATCTTGTAGCGATATATATGTCGAAAGGTCAGGGGTCTAGTTTTGGAACAAATGTATTCACAGCACATTATATGACCAGTGATAGATAAATGATACTTGCTATTGCTTCGTACTATATTTTGTTAATAACGAAGCAGAAGTATCATTTATATTTGAACACTTATTGAGTAACATTTCTAATACTAGCGTTTGAACAAAATACATAACGTTCAACGGTCCCATCAAACAAATTTTGTTCTTCAAGCGCTAAACGCTAGTAGATTGTTTCAAAATGATGCTCATCAAACATATGAAATCAAAATATTATTGGAAAAATGAATTCTTGTGTAAATATATAAATCTTTATTTTTCTAATATTTTGTGTCTTGAAAAACATAATTATAGGAATTAAAAACGTTATTTCCAAAAAGAAAGTTTAGTGGAAGCGTCACTAGTTCAATATATATCGCCCATCATATTTGACTCGGGAGTGTGAGTCCAATTAGTCTACTTACTAGAATTTAACAGAAGATGCCTACAATGTCCCAATTAGTCTACAATTAGTTTTCGAATAAAGACACGAAACAAGTAGTTTGAACCCATGCAGACAAGCACGCATTGTAATATATGAACTTAAAAAACGTTCTCAACTTATATATAAGATATCATGAACACAAAATGCTTGTTTAAAATCAATTCTATTTACTAATATCCATTAAAAAACATTTAAAAATAACTATACATGGAATAAAAATGAGATGGAAAGAGTAATACTTTCATACCGTTTATAAGTAGATATATTAGGTACCCAAGGGTAAAAAAATAAATATATCAAAGCTATCGTAGTTATCTAATCCGTCATTTCCAGATAAACGGGACCAAATTAATACTACTGTAACAACAATATTATTCAAATTTTTTTGGAGCGGACTAGCGGAGTATTAGAGAGGTAAGATGTATAATATCATACTATTATTTGGGTAAATTATTGTATCAGTTTTGTAACATTTGAAAGGTTGGATGAGTGTTTTATACATTCAATTCTCTTAGTTAATCTTTGGCGCTTTTATTATATTGCAAATGATATGATGAAATATAAACTCAAGATATTATGTTCAATATTAAAAAATGGTGTGCGCGGGGTTCAAACTTCAAAGTTCAAACTACCTTGTTTATGTTTTTATCTGGCAACTACCAGGAATATTAGTGTCATTGTAGGCATCTATAAGCAAACGATCAATATAATTCCATCTATAAATATCAAGTCTTTGGTATCACAAAGCACATAGTCACTAGCCAAAGAGAACACAAACATATATTCAAGTTCCCACATTTAAGAAATATGGGAGCAGGTGGTCGAATGTCGGATTCATCTGAGCATGAGGTAAAAGATATTCTCAAACGAGTCCCAGTTGATCCACCGTTCTCGTTAAGTGATCTGAAGAAAGCAATCCCTGCTCATTGCTTTGAACGATCTATCATTCGTTCATCTTACTATGTTGTTCACGACCTCATTGTTACCTATGTCTTTTACTTCCTCGCAAACACTTATATTCCTCTTCTTCCCACTCCTCTAGCTTACTTAGCGTGGCCGGTTTATTGGTTTTGCCAAGCTAGCATTCTCACTGGTTTATGGGTCATTGGTCACGAATGTGGTCACCATGCTTTTAGTGAATACCAATGGATCGACGATACCGTTGGATTCATCCTCCATTCCGCACTCTTCACCCCATATTTTTCTTGGAAATATAGTCATCGAAACCACCATGCTAACACAAACTCACTAGATAACGACGAAGTTTATATTCCTAAGCGTAAGTCCAAAGTAAGGTGGTACTCCAAGATTCTTAACAACCCGCCTGGTCGAGTGTTCACTTTGGTTTTTAGGTTGACTCTTGGATTCCCTTTATACCTTTTAACCAACATTTCTGGCAAGAAATATGGAAGATTTGCCAATCACTTTGATCCCTTAAGTCCAATTTTCACAGAGCGTGAACGAATTCAGGTCGTGGTATCGGATATTGGCATTGTTGGCCTTTTATACGCAATTAAGCTTCTTGTAGCCGCAAAAGGAGCAACATGGGTAGCGTGCATGTACGGAGTTCCCGTGCTAGGTGTACATATGTTTTTTGTTTTGATCACTTACTTGCATCACACTCATCTTTCATTGCCTCATTATGATTCAACTGAATGGAACTGGATCAGAGGGGCCTTATCCACGATTGATAGGGACTTTGGATTCCTAAATAGGGTTTTCCATGACGTTACACACACTCACGTCTTGCATCATTTGATCTCATATATTCCACATTATCATGCAAAGGAGGCTAGAGATGCAATCAAGCCTGTCTTGGGTGAGTTTTATAAGATCGACAGGACTCCAATCTTTAAAGCAATGTGGAGAGAGGCAAAGGAGTGCATCTACATCGAGCCAGATGAGGACAGTGAGCACAAAGGCACGTACTGGTACCACAAAATGTGATTAATCAGAAAAGGCAATTGTATTGTAAACCTGCTCTATCGTCACCTTTGTTTTTCTTGAAAGCTACCAAACTGTTGCTAGAACCATACAATACTGTGTATTTTACTGGCCAAGGCTATGTCAATTATGTGTACTTGTATTTGTTACATTCTTCCCTATGTATTACTATTTAAAGTGATAAGTGTTCGATCCCTTTTAATTGGTTACAAATACAAACATAAGTTAACTAACTAACTTCCATGCTAATGAATTAAGTTTAAAAATCGTTTAACAAAGATAAACATTAGAGAAAGATTTACACAAGTTATTTTCAACGTTTAAATTCTTATTAGAAATGAATCAAAGAATTTACTAAGATGATAACAAAGTTGAATAACAATATTTGGTGATCTCCTCACTTAATTTAAACACAAGCCAAAGTTAGGTGTTTAAGAAAGAATTATGCTAACCATACTGAAAGCATTCATGGTCTTAGATCTTATGCAGGAGTAAATGCTCTTTTAAACGTGTATCACATTAATTGCAAGATGTTACATTTACTCATTTGAAACATTCTCTTTTATAGGCAGAATACAATGTGGTTACCCGTGGAGTAATAGGGACGTGTTGAGCATCTATAGTACATTGCTACCTAACGCATTAAATGCTTTATTCTTGAATGGTTAAATCTCACTTTAGGAAACAATGTTAACGATTGTTCACACCTTTATCCTATTTTTTGTAAGTGTTTTTCTATTTTATCTTCTCAAAAAAGTTCCCACCTAATATATAAGATACTTAGATATTTTTAATTAAATATATAAGTCTATAACGCTATTGATTGTAGAGGAGATCAGGGGGAGTCGATGGGTTATTGTCAGCACTCATTAACTTCATCATCTTCTTCTTTCTGGTTCAGGGACTTAACTTGCTGAGTTCCACCTCAGGACGTTGTGAGATTTTCTTTGTCTCTGATGAACTTTGAAGATGACTCCTTGAATGTTTATGTGGAAAACTAGAAGGGGGGGGGGGGGGGTTGAATAGTTTTGCCGATTTTATGTTAGTTTCAAAAACTTTAGATTCGATGTTATGTGAAATTGTATGGATGAAGAGAAATTATAGATCTAAGAGTAATGCAAATAAAAAAAGCAAGTGAAGTAAAAGATATAAATGACACAACCGATTTATAGTGGTTCGGCTACAAGGACACATTCCTTGCCCTACTCCACTCCTCGAGTCACCTACTCGAGAGTTCAAGCACTATGTCAACAAACTCCTTCAACTTGGCGGAGAAGCCTTCACAACGTCGCTTACACTTTTTCCGGTACAAAGCTAAATACCGAGTCGGTAACACGGAGGACCAAACCAACACTACTATAACACAACAAATATGTGAAATATGAAATACAAGATCTTCGCTACAGAAATCTTGTGGAGGAACAAATCAATCAAGGACCTCTTGCTTGGATGACTTGTAGAATGCTCGTGATCTCGCCTTAGAATCACAATAAAAGAAAGAAAAACCAAGGTTGTCAAAATCGCGATCCTACGATCCTACACACAAAAAACGATCAGGATCTTAACAAGATCGTAATCCAAGTAGGATCGCAGCAGGATCGTAGGATCGCACGTAGGATCGTAGGATCGGATCGGATCGTACAGGATCGCCGATTATTAGTTTTTTTTTTTTTTTTTTTTTTTTTTTTTTTTTTTTTTTTTTTTTTTTTTGGGTATATTAACTTATTAAGTATAAGCTCATGTCTTAAAGCCCAATGACTAAGAAATTTTCAAAAAACTTATTATATTGGTGCTGTTAATTAATTGTCTTTTGCAAGATTAATGAGTGTAAAAGCATTATGTTTTTATGGACTATTTAGGAACAGTTTAGATGTGTGTTTTTGGGTTTATTATGAAAAACGATTTCGTGCTTTGTAAAATGTCATAAGCATGTTTTTGAAGTAAACTATCTACATACTTGACCCAATTTTGTTCATATTTTATTTTATGTTACATATAAAAGCATGAATATTTTAATTTAATTTATTTGATCATCAAGAAAAAATATTCAATAATATTATCAGAATATTATAATTTAATTTATTTGGTCATCAAGAAAAAAAATTATGTTTCCCTCTATTATAAATATTGTCGTTTCATTTTCAAATACAATCCTTTTATCTTTTTACGTTAATCTATATATTGTAACAAAAAAGTTACAGAATCACGTTCTAATAAATTAACATTATCTTTTTGCATAAATGTTATCACGAAAAACCTATAATCAAAAAAACATTAAAACAAGAAGTAGGTGCACCGTGCACATATGTAGTAACTTTGTGCAAGTATGCATTGCAATATATCTACGGTACTTGAACATATAACTTTTTCTTTTATCATCCATTTGGATTCGTTAATCATATAAAATGTTATATAGAAATATAAAACTACAACCCCTATACAAAATTATATACATTTTCATAGGATCTTACGATCCCGATCCGATCCTACGATTACGATCTTGCAAAGCCAAAAACGATCCTAGGTAGGATCCCGATCCTGACAACCTTGAGAAAAACTACTCTCTAGATTAAGTGATCTTTTGTTAGAAGAGTGCAAGAATATATGAGAGAGTTTGTAAGAAGAGGGGTGAGTAAAAATGAAGAAATGGCTCTCTATTTATAGGCAAATTCTTGCCACTGTTGCACGGATCCCACGAATTCCTTTCTTGAGGGATCCGTCTAGTGTAACTCCAAGGATCCGTGAGATGCTCCTGTTTGCCCATGGGTTTTTGGGTTATGGGTCATGGGTCCTAGATTATGAACCATGAGTATCTAAATAGATACAATGTATCTAATAGATGAAATGCATCTAGACAAGTGGTATGGGTTAACCCCATGGGTTATGGATATGATCCATGGGTATGGGTCATGGATTGTGGTTTTTACCTATTCTATTAAACTATTACAACAAATTAATTATTACAACAATTTGTATTAAGTGACTATGTGTAGATGCTTTACAAGAATAACATGTATCCTTATAATTTTACTTATGATAACATTATATTTGTTATCAACAAAACACATAAAGATCGCTAAATATTAATAAACGTTTTTATTGTTTATTTGTATTAACAGTTTATTCATTCTGGGACTTTATTTACACTTAGGATATTTCATGTTCAAATCGTAGTCAAAGACCATTAGGCTCTAGATTGGCCCAACAATCTCCTCATATTTGGATATACAAATAGCCTGAGTGTTTATCACTGTAAGTGAGCATAAAATTTCTTCTTGCTAACCAAATTAAAATAAATTAATTAACTGATTCTAAAAAAAAATGAGACAAAATATATCATATTTATTCATAGGTTACAAAAATTGTTAGGTCACCATATTAGTAACACAATCATCAATACAAGAAATAGAGAAGAGATCGGATGAACAATCACACAAACACACACGTATGAATAAATGAAATGTTATGCGTAGGAGTGAAATGTGTAACTTGAACAACCAACCCTCAAGTGAGGGTTACAAGAGGTATTTATAGGAGGGAACTAGGGCAACACTCCAAGTTCCCATCCTTTTACTTATTGGGCTTGGCCTAGGCTTATGGGCTTTCTACATAAGCCTAGCCTTGATTACTAACATAAAAGCCATATTAAGCTAACTATTACATATGAATCACTAACACTTGAAATATAGTTTAGGAGTGATTCCAACAATCTCCCCCTAAGTGTTATTGATGAATGATAGAGTGATAAACGATGTAGGTGCTGATGTAATAGTAGCTTTGACGTCTTCTGACATTCTTTTTTCTTGTGAGAAGAAGTGCCTTGATTCGAACAATCTCCCCAGTGTAGGGATCTTGTAACTTTTGAAGTATTCTGCTTTGACGTCATTTGATTTCTTTGTTCTTTAGCTCTTTGTTCTTTGTGATGGTAGTGATAGTATGTTGTTGTTGTATGCATCAGGTCTGCTTCGTTGCTCCAGTGTCTCCACGTCTTTCTTCAACATGCTCACACACTCTTTAACATTGGATTACAGTACTGATGAAGTTCTCTTAGTCTTTAAACTTTGTAGATTCTTTGATTTGTCGAAGAATCATTCTGACTTTTGTGTTGCCTTTTGAGAGAACTTGCATTAGTGATGATGTTGGTATGAGCATGTGAAGAATCTGCACGATCAGTCCGCTCCAGAGCTTCCATAAGAAGAAAACATACACACGGTTAGTAATAAGCGGATTCCGGCACTTACAAGTTTGAATTTCGAGGGTGTTAACAACATAGTGTGAAAACAAATCTCTAATTCTCACAAAGGCCGTTCCTGAACTGGAGTCCCACAAGTGAGATAACACGATGTACCGAAGTACACCTACAGTTCAGATGAGTCGCTGAGGTACACCGAAGCATCACCTCACGACTGTAGACCGTTTGAGACACACTAAGCGTAATCCATGGGGAGTTACCGAAGTGACCTGCTGTCAGGGCTGTTAGATGTTGACCCTGGCAGGAGTTTCCATTCAATCATTGAGGATCACATATGTGAACCTCTCATAAATGTTCTCTATAGATTGCTAAGATCTGTGAAGGACACGATAATATATCACTTGCGTTCTTATTGTTGAACGACAAGCGATGAATTGTCAAGTGTACCTAAGAGATCTTTTGATGAATCTCGTGGCTCTAGACTCAATAGTGCACTTTGGTTTTCCTGAGCGGAGACTAGGGAGAGGGTCTCCTTCTTCAATACCAGCAATCTCTAAGAGAAAGCCGATAGTTTACGTAGGGTTCCCTGTGAGAATGAAACAAGCTTCTGTTGGGAGAAACTTGAGTGGCTAAGAAGGTTTAGTGCATGCGTCACTGGGTCCATGAAGACTTTTAATCTTCAATACCAGTGTCACTAAGTGACAACCAGTAGCATATGAATTAAACCCGGTGTCTGCCCTAAGTTGAATAATCTGGAGGGCTATTTCTTTTCACCCTTTTCTTTGCTTTTCTTTTTAATTCTTCAACTCCTTCTTTCTCAAATTCTCATTTTCTCCTTTTTACAATCATACCTAAGGACTTCTAAGTACTAACTATTTGTGATGTCCTTGGGTAGATCCCTCTGGCTCTGGCGGATCATAGGACGGTTATTCCTAACCTTAGTCACCTTATAACACCATGACTAACCTATGTTGCCATAAAACCATTTTCTTGAAAATCTCTCAAAGTGGTTATGATTTAAAAACATTTTGTACCACTGTAAGAGTTTGATCATTTGCAGAAATACTCTCCCTCCACACGTGCTTAAGTGTTTTGATAGAAATTTGCACGATGAGAGAAGAGCGCGCACTTTTGAATTGATCGACTCAAGATAGACAATCCCCCACGAGACACGGTTACGTTGCATAGTTAAAGAGTTACATTTTCAGCTTTTAGGTGACAACTAGCTCTAATAACTACCTTGAAGGTGTGGACAAACCTCGAAAGGTTGTCAAACCCGTCAAAGTTCATGTCTGTCAAGAGCTTCTCGAATAGGTACAATTTACTTGGATAAGTCTTTGGAAGACAAATATTTTCAATGTATGACTGTTCAGATCCCTTCAATTCATGGTTTAAGTCTTTTCACACGACGATTCAATAACAAATCAACATATTTCTTATCACAATAACTTTCTCCCCCTAAAAAATGGCATATAAATGTTATTTTTGATAACGTTTTGATATTAAATATGACCATTTCGAGTTTTGTGGGAAGATTATCACGAAGAACGATTTTGTGAACAAAGCTTTTAGCAAATACTCCCCCTCAACAGGTAATACTAACTTTTGAGGTTTTGAAAACGTAAGGGGAAGTACTTGTTCTTTTGAGCAAAACCTTTTAAAAGTGAAAGGTTTGATAAGTTTTACTCAAAAGTAAGAAGCTTTCGCTCCTTTTATAGGATTGTGGCACTGAAGCATACCACAGGGTCCTTTCATTACAAGAACGGGTTGTACACTGTGATGTGTGCACAAGCCATTATAAAATAAATCAAACAAACAAAATCACAATCAAGAGAGTACCCAATGATTACAGATGATCAGCTACTTTCTGAGGACGTTGGAAAGTCAGAATCAGAAAGTTTGGTCATCCTCCCACATAGCTCTCCAACCGTTGCATCTGATCCCGATGAATCAGACATTCATCAATCCTAGTGATAAATCAACGAACATCCTTGCGATCCTTTGAATTCCATCTCTCCGTCTGAATTATACCCAACTCAATATCCTTCAAACGATATGCCAATCCATCTCGAACCATCTCCAGGGTGGCGTCATATAACTTTGTGAATTTCATCGAAAGCCATGAAGCAAGTATGATGATTTTCGCATCGGCAGACAAACCCAAACTTTGGTTTATGAATGATTTTGTACTGAGGTTCTTGATTGATTACGTTGAAGTGTAGAATTTTGGTAAGATTCGACCCGAGGTGGAGATCTTCAATACGCTCTTTGATTTGATGCGTATGAAAAACAAGGAATGCAATAATGTACTTGATCTGAATTTCGGTTGAGGTTCAGGTTGGGGCTCAGGTATGTCGTGATCCTCACCACCAGTGTATGTAGAGTGATTACCGGTTTTCTCCATTGGTGGTGTAGTTTCTAAAACCCTTGGTTGATCAGATGGTGGTGGTTGTGAAGCTTGTTGTGTAGTGGTGATAACCTGCTTAACCATTTGTCGAATCATTGGATGGAGTTACCTTCTTAACAGATTTTGATGTTGACTTATTTGTTTCTTTTGTTGATGGAGGTGATGATTGAGATGATGATTTGGGTTTGGTGGAAGTGTCAAGAGGTAGTTCAGAAGACTGTTGAGGTTTGTGTATTGGATTGTCAACTATGTAGTTGTCTGATTCCTTCTTAAACTTTTCCTCCTCAGCTCTAGCAGCTTCTTTTGCCTCTTTTCGAATCATTTCCTCTTCAGCCGCCAAATTATCATCATCAGGGACTCTTTCATCCTTATCATGATCGTAATCTCCTTCGTCATATATTTCCACATCTTCACCATGATTTTCTTCTTGCGGATGTTTTAGTTGTTGTTGTGGTTGCTTCATTTCAACAGTTGTGGTGACAGTGACACCCTGATCCTTACCGGTTTGATTAACCGGATCGGATGGGGTAAGAGATGTTTGCAATGGATCTTCCATAAGTGGAGGACTACTACTTGACCCTCCGCCCCACCGGGTTGATTAACTGGAAAGGTTGAAGCATGGTATTCCATCCTTTTCTGATTTAATGTCTTATGAAATTTTATTTCCTCTTCCATTGAATCATACTCATCATCAGGATGACTTTGTGAGCATGAATTTGAATGGATGTTGCAGAAGGATGTCCACATCAATTCTGCAAGATGATTATGAGCACATGAAGTTGTTGAAGATGACACTGAGATTGTTCTTGCCAATTGTTTTTGCGTATCCAGTTGGGAATGTGTTTGCCATCGAGAGCTCATCTGAGGCATTGATGTTTGCTTGATTTGCAGCCATTTTGTGATCTGAAAGACATTAGACAAAAAGACAAACATATGGAAACACAATGTGTTTGTTTTAGTCTGATTTATTATCTAATTCCTTGTTTGATGGTAACATGTTTATGTTAGTTACAAGTCCTAAGTCACATTTGTCCAATTGTTTGAAGTTGATGTGATAAGTTACGTGAACGTGTTAATTTTGAAATTTCAAAGTCCAAATCTTCACTTTACACACAACATATTAACTTTTGTAAGCATAAGCGTAACATTATATATTAGTGACTTATGAGTAACATTTAACAAGTAACATATGCGTAATAGGCCAAAATGTAGTGGACAATGAATTATGTGTAACAAGGATCCTTATGCGTAAGAAAGGAGCTTATGCGTAAGAGTAAGCTAAAGCGTAAGACCAAGCTTATGCGTAAGAGTTTCTTACGCGTAAGACGAGTTCAGAGGCTTTAGGCTTATGCGTAGGAATAAGCTAGATGTTATGCGAAAAGTTTACTCGTAAGAGTAAAGATTATGCGTAACAAGCCTTGTTTACGAATATCTTTCCAATATACGTAAAATCCACTGCAGACCTCTTATGCGTAACGTGTTAAACATAGACATGAAAACTTGATTATAGTTTATTCCAAACATCTTATAGATCACAAAATAAGCATAAGAACATATCAGATACATACTCAAAGACTTAGGCGTAAAATTTCTTAAACCCTAAACCCTTAATCTATGCGTAAGAGATATAGCTACACAAATCAAACAAGAATGTTTCTGGGAGTGTTCTAGATGTCATATGAGTGCAATGGAACAAGATATAACACATTTCCTCCACAGAATCAGAAGATTCATGGGAGATGAACCTTAAAAAACCTAAAACTTAAATTCTTACAGTTTAGATGTTTCTAGGCTAAGTTAAAGGTTCAAAAACATGCATATAAGCTTATTCTAACACTTTCTTGACTACCTAATAACATATCACAGAATAGAAAAGCCCTAGATGAGAGCAAGAACCCTAGAATTCAAATTAATGAAATTTAAGATTCAGGATGGTTTTGGACGATTGAAACAAGTTTAATAGACACTAAGAAAGGTTTTAACACAACTCATTTCAATCCAAACACTTTTATGCATAAACACCCAATTCGTTCGAGTGAACATTTTTCCAAAATCAGTTTAAAGAGTTTTAACCGTTGGATTTGAAAGATTTTTGAAATCCTTGTTTAGAATCTTGATCAAAACAATTTAGAACTTACAGATTATGAACAGCTTGAATGGATTTAGAAGATTTGATTTGGGCCGTTTGATCTTGGTGGTTTAGGAGTAAATGATTTTGTTAAAAATGATTTTCCAAGTTGACACATTCAGTCCCTCAACCTTAAAGAGGTTCCAACCAAGATCCTTAAACTTCCGTTTAGGTTAGACAAAACACATGTAAGGCAAGAAACTTAACGATACTCCCCCTCGACTTTTGAAATAATGAATTTTGAAGACATTTGAGTCTGAGGAGAGCATTTGACAAGAAACGTATCCACCATTTTGGAAGAAACAACATATTTTTGAAAACATGGAAGTACAAGGTTTTATGAAACTGAAAAATATTTACTTTCTCCCCCTCAACACTTGTTCGGGAAAAATAGTGAAAGATTTGATAGAACAAAGTGTTGACTGAAGATTTGTACTTACGATGTTTGAAAGAAATTTAGATAGAAGAATATTTTTGAGATTTTCTGATTTTATAATTTTGTATTTTGTTTTTGAAAAATATTTACAAAAGAGGTTTTGGTGTTTGACTGGTTTTTAAGAATGTTTTAAGAGTTCATCCAGTTCCTCTTGAGTCAAACACCGCATACCAATCCAGTGGACCAACTCATTAAACCTAGCAGGAGCTAAGGCTTTGGTGAGGAGATTTGCCAATTGGTATTCTGTACCCACAAAGTATAATTCAACAATACCATGTTCCACGTGGTCCTTGATGAAATGATATCGAAGATCGATGTGCTTTGATTTTGAATGTTGAACTGAGTTGCACGAGATCGCAATAGTACTCCGATTGTCGCAGTACATCGGGATTCTGTCAAATACATAACCATAGTCTTTGAGTTGTGTTCTCATCCAAATGACTTGAGCACAACACGCCGACATGGCTACATATTCTGCTTCTGTTGAGGAGAGCGATGTACAATCCTGTTTCTTCGATTGCCCTGACACCAGTTTATCACCAAGAAATTGTAATGCTCCTGAAGTACTTTTCTGTGAATCTGATAAGGTTTTAAAAAGTACCATTTTGAGGGGTCGTTTAAGTCCTTATTTGATCACTGTTGTATCCGTTATTGCTTAATATCGTTCCTTTTCACTTTTTAGGTCTCTTGAAGGCAAAATGCTGGAATGGCACTTATTTGGACGAAAAGGCGCGAATATATGAAGAAAATGGCCAAAGTCAAAATCGAGACACTCACAGTTGCTGAAATTAGAAGGCGACGGCGTCAAGTGCTAATGGCGACGCCGTCCCAAAATTGTTGTGACGGTCCAGAACCCAAAACTCGTATTTTCAAGCGACGACATCCAGTTGTAAAAGAGTAGGCCGTCGCTACTCAGACGGCCTAGATGCAATCCAGACGACGTCAGAAGCTGAAGAGGACGGCGTCACGGACATAAGGTGACGCCGTCGCAAGGTTAACGTGGCCAAGACGAAACCCTAATGGCGGCGACACGACGTCGTCACTAAACATAAGGTGACGCCGTCGCATATGTAATCTTATATATAGAATCTAAATTTTTCAGTCTTTAGAGGATAGTCTTTTGGAGTAAAAACCTAAAACCGAACCTAAGGTGTCTTGTACAGTATTTTAGGGTTTTAAACCCTATCTTACATCAAGATAAGTCTTTACTTCATTAATTCAATTATGTCTTTGATTATTTGTGTGTATGCTTGCATGTTCTCCATGTCCGGCTAATTTATTTGTGTGTTTGCTTAGAGAGTATGAAACTTAATCATTGAATATTGATTGGTTGTTTCTTATCTTAGTTGATTAATGATCTAGTAATGCGATAGGTCATTCGTTGTGTACTTAATGCTTGATTCATCTTTGTGAACCTTAGAATATAATTACCTGAGTAGTTGTAGGCTAAACCATCCAAAGAGCGCCTTAGAGTAGGAGTTTATCATCCCTAGTGGGTTTGTAGACGAGACCCTTTGGTAAGTTCAAAGAGTTAGGGAGAAACGCATACCCTACAACTTTAGACACACAACGCAACTAAGAATAAGACGTGACAACTCAACCATCAATAGGAGATAATTAAGGAGTAATACAACCTAAGTAAACACATCTTTAAACTATCATACGAGCACACTTTAATTAGACATAGACTCCCACAACCTTAGTTTAGATAATTAGATAATAGTAGAGTAATCGGTAGAAATACCAACCCCCCCCCCCAAATCCAATACCCGAGATTCGTACCTTTCCCTTTCATAAAACATAAAAAGATAAAAAATAATCTTCCTCAACCTTAACCTTAGCGTAGTAACTCCTTACTAGCATTCCTATTCCCCTAGAGAACGATATCAATACCCGTGGCTTACCCTAATTACTACACTACAACGATTAGGTTCACTGCCTAGGGTGTTATAAAACTTGCTCGAAGAAAAGGAAGTTTCCTTGACCCCGAACGACGCGTGTAGCGTTATCAAGTTTTTGGCGCCGCTGCCGGGGAATAGAATAGCTAGTTAGTAGTCTACCTCGTTTAGGTTCTTTGCTTGATTCCTATCAAGTAAATTTTTTCTCATTTTTAGCTTTCTCTTAGTCTATCCCCCTTCTTCGTGACCTTTGTTCGTAACCTCATCACTTTTCATCATGGAAGGTGATAACCCACTACCATTCATCAACCTACCACCAAATGACCCGCCAAGAGCCCGTACTCTTGGTGAATACTCGAGACCAAGCCACCTAGGCTATAGGAACACCATTGAGCTTCCCGACCAAGCCCAAACTACGGCCCTGCGATCCGACACCATCCGGTTGGTGCAAAACGGATGTGCATTCCATGGACTTCGTTCCGAAGATCCAAATCAGCATCTGAGGGATTTCCTCAAAATCGTCGATTCCATCGACCTTGATGCTACTACTCGGGAGACCACGCGCCTGCGTCTCTTCCAATTCTCTCTACGGGACCTAGCTAGTAATTGGCTTGAGCGACTTCCCGCCGGCTCCATCTCAAGTTGGGATGATCTTACGTCTCGCTTCCTTGCTCAATTTTTCCCACCGGGGAGAACCACTAAGCTTAGGAATGACATCTTGATGTTCCAACAACGTCAAGGTGAATCTCTCTACGAAGCATGGACCCGATTCAAGGACTTAATTCATAAAGTCCCTCATCACGGCATTGATCTTTGGCTCCAAGTCCAAATCTTTTATGATCATGTCAACTTTCCCACTAAGCGATCCATTGACCAAGCGGCCGGTGGAAAACTTAGTGATCTCATCGCAGAAGAATCATGGGAAATAATAGAGGACCTCGCCCTCTATGACAACTGTTAGGAATTAGAAATTCCAGGTATTAAAGAGTCGGTCACCTCAAGTATATGTAATCGTTAGAAAGCTCGTAGTCGTAGTTCTTTTATGTTAAGTAGTATTTAGTTAAGTAACACCGTGGAGGACGGACGGGTCTTTACCCACTGTATGCCTGATCCATAGCCCGATGTGTGGCGATTTATGTAAGACTATAAATACTCTCTACCTCCCAAGGTAGAGAGTTGGAGCTCATAATAATATCTTTCACTTTCTCTCACTAAGTTCCCTAAACCTCTAACTTTCTCTTTCTAGAATTCCATTTATACGCCACTTTGTGTTATGGTTTGATGTGTATGTGAAAACTTATATCTAACAATTGGTATCAAGAGCCATGGTTAGATCATATCTTGCACATCTTTGGATTTCTAGTGGTTTTTAGGTGGTTTTTGAGTTTGAAAAAGTTTAGTGGTTTTTGCATCATTTGGTTGATTTCTTGTGTTAAAGTTTGGATTTTGTTAGTAATTTTATGTTTAGAATCGTCACAAGTGTGTTGGTTTTCATTTGGTAAGCTTAAATCATCTTGGTTGGGTTGTTTTTGGATTGAAAAGTGATGTTTATGTGGTTTTTTCTTGCTAGCGACTTAACTCACGGATTACTTTCTTCGTAGCGACTTGCTTTACAAATTTGTAGCGAGTTACAGTTTTAGACCTAGCGACTTAGATCTAGCGATTTACAGTACAAGTAGTGGACTCTCCACTACGGGTAGCGACTTGGTGGTAGCGACTTGGTGGTAGCGACCTGGTCTGTAGCGAGTTGCTCTTTAGCGACTTGTATCTTTAGTGACTTGAGTAGCGAATTGCTGCCAAAATTTTGCTAGTGACTTGAGGCTTAGCGAGTTACTACTTAGCGACTTGCATTTGTCTAGCGACTTAGTGGTGTAGCGAATTAAGTGTTAGCGACTTGGTGCATTATCTTCTAGCGACTTGGGTGATTGTTTACGGTTTTCTCTTGATTTAGTAAAATCCCGTGAAAGAATCTATTTCTCGGTTTAATCATAGAGTTATAAAATCCCGTATTATCTGTTAACATGTCTACCAACGCTCCTACTATCATCTCCACTGTTGCAGAGGATGTTCAAGCAGCTGGGTCAGATACTCGTCCACCCATGCTTGACAGAACTGACTACGATTCTTGGGCTCAACGAATCAGATTATACTGCCTTGGAAAGGAAAATGGTGTCAACATTCTCAAATCCATTGATGAAGGACCATATCGAGTTGAGACGACTAGAGACATACTTGATACTAATGAAGATGGTACTCCTGTTTACGGAATGGACAGACCTAAAATGTATGATGAGCTTGATGATAAGGATAAAAAGAGATTCGATGCAGATATCAGGGCTTCAAACATTGTTCTTCAAGGTCTTCCTAAAGACATCTACAAGCTGATCAATCATAACACTGATGCAAAGGCAGTTTGGGATAATGTTAAGATGCTTCTCTCAGGTTCAGAATTAACTATGGAAGACAGAGAATCCCAACTCTATGACGAATTTGAACACTTCAAGATGAAACCATATGAGAATGTCTATGAGTACTATGTGAGATTTCATAAGTTAGTGAATGACATGAGGAACATCAGAATGACTATGCCTAACATTCAGCTGAACTCAAAATTTGTGAACAACATGAATCCCGAATGGCACAAGTTTGTCACCGCTGTAAAGCTCACTAAAGGATTGAAGAATACAAACTATGAGCAACTCTATGCCTTCCTCCTTCAGAATGAGAGACATGCTATGTTTGAAAAGTTGATTCTCAATCAGTTCAAAACCAACCAGGGAGAGACAAGCTCGTCTAATGACTCAACTGCCTTCTACTCAAACATCGGAATCACAACCAAAGCATCACAAGTCATACCCTTGGGTAATGGTAATCACAAACTCATTCCTGATCCTATGTTCAAACAAGCTGATGCTGATGCACACGTGGGTAACTTCATTAATCAACTAGCTCTTCTGATTAGTCAAAACATGAATTCTCTCCCACAAACCAACAACAACCTCAGAACAGCATCTAACCCACACAATCAAGCCACCGTTAAAGATGGAAGGATCGTGGTGCAACCAGTTCAGGAAAGACAGTATGATCAGGGAAGAGGTGGAGCTGGGAGAGGTTATGTTGGCAACCAGAATCGAGGAAGGAATGGTAACCAAGGTCAAGCTAAGCCAATCAAATGTTATAACTGTGGTGGTGAGGGACACATTGCAAGGAACTCCACATCTCCAAAGCGTCCACAGAATGCTGATTACTTCAGAGATAAGATGCTGCTGGCACAAGCTCAGGACAATGGTGCTGCTTTGGATGAAGAGGAATTGCTGTTTCTTGCTGAGGGCAATGCCAAGACCTATGATGCAGATGTGGATGAGCAGCCTATTCAGGAGATAGGTCACAATCATCAGAATGCCTTTCAAGTTGCTGATTGTGATGCATACGACTCTGATGTGGATGATGGACCTACGGCACACACAATTTTTATGGCTAGCATTTCTCCAATGGTTTCTCCCAAGGTCTCTTCTTCACCACTAGCTGGCCCATCCCAAGACAAACTCATCTCAGAGGTATTAAAACTATACGATAATGCTGATGTGCAACAGATGCATGACAAAGTACAATCAACTGAAACTATTGAATCAAATGTTGAAAATATGGGTAATATCGATATTATCCCATATGATCAATACGTGAAACAAAGTGAAAGTGAAGGTGTACCAAGTGATGCATCTTCTGCAGTCAACAATGACTATGTTTTTGATGAATACACTGCATGTGCCCCTGATGATTCTGTAATTTCTGAACTAAATGCCTATAAAGAACGTGTTGCTATTTATGAACAACGTGCAAAATTTGAGTTGACCACTCGTGAGCAGGAAATGGATGACCAAGTACGTACAGTCATTAGAAAAAGTAACTTTAGAGAAGAAGTATTGAAACAAGAATTAAATTCCTTGCAAGAAAAACTTTCTAAAACAGCTAAGCAAAAACAAGAACTTCAAGAAAATGTGAAAATGCTTAAGCAAGAATTTAATGCAAAGGAATCAAAACTCTTGAGAGACTTTTCTAATCTGAAAACTTTGAAAAACAAGCTTGAAAACAAGTTGTACATACAAGGAAACACCATTCAGACTGCTCACATGGTCACTAAACATAGAGTTCTAAGCGATAAGCATAGTGTTCCCATTATAGATAAACCCAACCCTGAGTACGGAAAGATAGCAAAAGCAGCTCAAAGTGTGATCTATGATGGAAATGAGATTCTTAAACCTAGACAGAAACCTAGTTGCGTTGAGTGCACTGAGGAAGATAAGAAATCAGATGAAGTCACTAGGGAAAGGAGGAATAAAAAATTAGATAACCCTAAATGCAAAGAGAAAAAAATAATTATCACTCCCCATGACTACAAGAAGGAAAACTGGATTTCCTTGAACATGTTTAAGCCTCAGACATTGTTGACTCCCGAACAAGTTTTCTGGAAAAAGGATTTAGATAAGCAAAAAGCAGAAAATATTGTTGAAACAAACCCCCCCTTTTGGAAAATGCCTAGAGCGACTGTGTATCCTCCTAATACACCAATGCATCTTGTTCCTAGAAAAATTGCCACTAAAAGCAAGACCTTAATTAGCCAATATGTTATATTTCAACTATTTTTTGATTTTGAGAAAACTTGCAAGAAAAGGATCACACTCACTGGTATAACGGAAGGAGAAAGGGGTTTTGAGCAAATGAAAGAATGTTATTTAACTGAGGTCATGCCTTTCTTTAAACTTCTGAAAGATCACTTTGAGAGTCTTAAAAAGGGGATAGAAACTGATATCAAGGGAATGGAAAAGGAATTTGATGCAATGGTAGTTGAAGTTAGTGATTATGAGCGAGCACTAAAATATAATGAGATTGAGAGGAAGAACTTGCATACCTTAAATGAGACTCTTATTACTGAATGTGTTGCTCAAGATATTTTTTTCACTGCTTCAAAATGCTCTATTAATGCTTCCAAATTTCATGAACTATCTGTTGCCTTGAAAGTCTCCCATGATCGTGTCATTGAGCTTGAAAAATCTAATTCTAAACTAAACGAGAAAATTGAACTGGATGATCACGACAATTTGGTTAAACATTTTTCTAAACTAGAAGTTGAGTATTTTAATTTACAACTAAAATATCAACATCTTAAAGAAAATGTCAAAACTTCAAATATCAAGACATCATCAGATGCTCCAGAGTTTGATGCAGTTTTTCAAATTAACAAACGTGATGAACATATTCAAGCTCACTGCAACACAATCAGTAAGTTGAAAGCCCAAATCTCTCAACTAAAGGGTCAAACGAACAATATGACAGGCTCCCAAATGCCTCCTCCTTTAGATTCTCAGAATTCTTAAACGTTTCATCTTCAAAACCTAGTAAATGCTTTACAAAAGGAAAACGAAAGTTTTTTAGAAGAAAATGAAAAGGTTAAACATCATTTCAATGAGTTATTTGAATCAATTAAAGTCACTCGTAACAAAAATAACGAACAAATAGCTTCATTGCAAAAGGAAATTGAGAATCTAAAGAGTCAGGTAAAAGGGAAAATGCCAATGACCAATGGGGAGAATGTTGTATCAAAGGTTCACTCTTGTAATAAATATGCTTTATCTGTGACATATGTCCCTCCTCATCTAAGGAACAACAAACTCGCTATTCAAACATACTTCTCATCCCTTAAGGATTACCTAGAATGTCTGCGTGAGATTGTTGAAGAGGATAAGCTAGAGAAACCTCATGATAATGCAATTGGACATGCATGCTTATATGCCAAACGATCTCAAGAAATCTTAGAATGCTTGATCACAATATGCCCAAAGTCATTAGGTGAGAGAGTTAATCCTTTGATTCCATGCTCGATGCCTAATGCCAAGTATGATATGCATTCGATTCCCAATGTTTTGAATGTGAACCGTAGTGTGCCTTTAAGTAGTTCAGATTCCAGATCTGTCAATGCTAAGAAAGAGAACTCAAGTGTGCCTTCTAGGAGTACAAATCTCAGTACCTCTAGTTTTAAGAAAGTGAACCTTAGTGCACCTGCATGTAGTTCAGACCCCAGTACATCTAAACAGGTGATGCAAAGAGTAGTTAAACCAACTAATGTTCTCATTCCCTCTACAGGAGTAATCAGTGATATTAAACGGAGCAGGTCAAAGTCTCAAGACAATACAAGGAATGATAGGACCTCTCAAGCTAAGAATGTGCACTGGAAGAGAGTAGAAGAACAATCTAGGAACTTTAAGCTTGAATTGAATAAAACGAATCGTGTTGATTCTAGTATTAGCCATAGGCGTACTGTAATTAATTCGAATTCCGATACTATTTGCAAACCTTGTACTGATGTCTGCTTGAATTCTGTTTCAAATCATGAATGTGGTGTTAATGTTCTGCCTAATGATGTTAATTGTCCAGTTAATATTGTTAATGCAAAAATTCATGCTAAGAAGGCTAAAAGGCAAAAACGAAAGAAAGTTAGAAAATAGTGGAAACCCACAGGAAGAACATTCAGTAAATTAGGCTTTTATTGGATACCTGTTGGTCATAAGACTAATCAGATAATGCCCACTAGAAAATGGATGCCTACTGGTAGAACTATTCCCTTAAGAAGTGATCACACTGTGAACAGGGCTAATACAGACACTAGTACTGCATCTATTCACAATGATTCCATTGCCTCACTCTCTGATATGAATGCTTCTATTTCTGATGTGGGTGTTCCAAACATTGTTACTAACCAAATGGAACCCATTCTTGCATGGGGATCCCAATTATCCAGTTATCCATTCTTGTCTGTGTTCAACTGCAGATCGTTCAAATCGTTCTGTGGTACCTGGACTCAGGCTGTTCCAAGACTGGAGACCGGTCGCGGCTCATGAACTTCGTGAGCAAATTCATCGGGACTGTTAGATTTGGTAATGATCATTTCGGTGCTATTATGGGTTATGGAGATTATATTGTTGGTGATAGTGTCATCTCTAGAGTTTACTATGTGGAAGGTTTGGGTCATAATCTGTTCTCTGTTGGTCAATTCTGTGATTCTGATCTAGAAGTAGCCTTCAGAAAACATACCTGCTTTGTTAGAGATCTTAATGGTAAGGAACTGTTAAAAGGAACTCGTGGCTCAAATCTTTACACCATCTCTATCGATGACATGATGAGGGCCTTTCCAATCTGCTTGTTATCAAAGGCTTCAAAAACAAAGTCATGGTTATGGCATCGTCGTCTCAATCACTTGAACTTCGGCACCATCAACGATCTTTCCAGAAAGGACTTAGTTGTAGGTTTACCTAGACTAAAGTATGAAAAGGATCATCTTTGTTCAGCATGCCAATTGGGTAAAAGCAAAAAGTTTGCCCACAAACCCAAACCTACTAACTCTGTCACAGAAGTTCTTCATATGATTCATATGGATTTATGTGGACCAATGAGGGTGCAGAATATCTTTGGGAAGAAATATGTGTTAGTTGTGGTTGATGATTACTCTAGATTCACCTGGGTCAAGTTCTTAGGGACAAAGGATGAAACTCCTGATATCATCATCAAACTCATCAAACAGCTGCAGGTTCGACTTAACAAAACCGTCAGAATTATCAGAACAGACAATGGAACTGAGTTTGTCAACAAACAACTTAATGAATTCTATGAAAGCGTTGGAATCAGCCATCAAAGAAGTGTTCCACGAACTCCTCAACAGAACGGTGTAATTGAAAGACGAAATCGAACTCTTGTTGAAGCCGCTAGAACAATGCTGATTTACTCAAAGGTTCCAATGTTTCTCTGGGCTGAAGCAATCGCCACTGCATGCTACACACAAAATCGTTCCCTAATTCACACTGTACATGGAAAAACTCCATATGAACTTGTCCACAACAGAAAACCTAAAATCTCTTTCCTTCGTGTGTTTGGTGCATTGTGTTATCCAACCAATGAGGGTCAAGACTTAGGCAAACTTAGGGCTAAAGCTGACATTGGAGTATTTGTAGGATATGCATCAAACAAAAAGGGATACCGAATCTACAACAAAAGAACCCGAAATATCATGGAAACAATTCACGTTACGTTTGATGAGCTGACCGGTCAAATGGCTCCTGGACACTCCAGCTCAGGACCCGCACTTCAAAACAGTCCCATTGGTTCATCTCTTGTTCCAAACTCTTCTCAAGAAACTCCATATGTACCTCCATCTGAAGATGATTTAAAGAAATTGTTTGATCCTATGTTTGATGAACTGTATGATTCAATTACTAATGAGGTGTTGATCCCTACAACAGTGGATGCTCATATTCCTGTGAATGAAGTCAATCCTTCAGTCTCAATATCTTTAAGTCAAGAAGCACCTGCTGCTGATCCTTCAGTCTCATCAACAAATCATCATCCTTCAAATGTACATCATGGAAATGTTTCTGGCATCAATGATGAAGTTAATCCCTTTGCTACTCCTGAAGATGCTCCATTTGAAAACATATTTGCTCCTGAATCATCATCAGAACCATCTTCTTCAGGAGACATCGACTCAGCTACTTCAGTCCCTCAACAACTGCCACACGAACACCTCAGAAAATGTACTCATGATCATCCATTAGACAACATCATTGGTAATCCCTCTCGTCCTGTATCAACCCGGAAACAACTTGCAACCGATGCCTTATGGTGCTTCTTCAACTCCGTACTATCTAAGATCGAACCAAAAGATGTTAAAACTGCCATGAATGAAGACAGCTGGTTCAATGCCATGCAAGATGAAATTCATGAGTTTGATCATCTTGATGTATGGGAGTTAGTACCTGCTCCAGACTGTGCTATGATTATAGCTCTTAAATGGATCTTCAAAGTGAAACTTGATGAGCATGGTGATGTGTTGAAGAACAAGGCTCGATTAGTTGCTAAAGGATACCGTCAAGAGGAGGGTATTGATTTTGAAGAATCTTTTGCTCCTGTTGCTCGAATCGAGGCAATCAGAATCTTTATGGCTAATGCTGCTAGTAAGAACATGGTAGTCTATCAGATGGATGTGAAAACGGCATTTCTGAACGGAGATCTTAAAGAAGTCGTCTACGTCAGCCAACCTGAAGGATTTGTGAATCAAGAGCATCCTACTCACGTTTATCGTCTGAAGAAGGCTCTTTACGGTTTAAAGCAAGCTCCAAGGGCTTGGTATGATACACTGTCAAAGTTTCTTCTATCAACCGGATTCAGCAAAGGAGCAGTTGATCCTACATTGTTCACCAGGAAGTCAGGCAAACATTTAACTCATGTTCAAATTTATGTTGATGATATTATTTTTACCTCGACAGACCCAATGGAATGTGATCGTTTTTCTAATGAAATGAGTTCAAAATTTCAAATGTCAATGATGGGACAAATGTCATTTTTCTTGGGATTACAAATTTCACAAAGTCCCGGAGGCATTTTCATAAATCAATCTAAATATGCAACAGAGATCTTAAAGAAATTTGGATTTGATTCAAGTGACCCTGTTGACACCCCCATGATTGACCGAACCAAACTAGATGAGGACCACTCAGGGATCATGATTGACCAAACGAAATATCGTAGTATGATTAGGTCCCTGATGTACCTCACTGCTAGTAGACCAGACATCTTGTTCGCTGTTTGCATGTGTGCTAGATACCAGGCTAAGCCTACTAGAAAGCACCTTGAAGCAGTTAAACGGGTCTTTCGGTATCTCCAAAGAACCATCAATATGGGTCTTTGGTACCCAAAGAACACCGGTATGTCACTAACGGCCTATGCAGATGCTGATCATGCAGGTTGTCAAGATACACGTCGAAGTACGTCTGGAGGTGCTCAGTTTTTGGGTGATAAGCTTGTGAGCTGGTCTTCAAAGAAGCAAATGAGCACTTCTATTTCCTCTACAGAGGCTGAATACATAGCCATGTCATCCTGTTGTGCTCAAATCTTATGGATGAAATCTCAATTATCTGACTATGGCTTTGTATTCAACAAAATCCCTCTGTACTGTGATAATAAAAGTGCTATTGCTCTCTCATGCAACAATGTTCAACACTCAAGAGCAAAGCATATCGACATTCGACATCATTTCATCAGGGAACAAGTAGAAAAAGGTGTGGTGGAACTCTATTTTGTGAGGTCTGAATATCAGTTAGCTGACATCTTCACCAAAGCTCTTCCAAGAGAACGTTTTGATTTTATTTTTCCACGACTTGGCTTGAAAAGCCTTCAACCAGAAACACTCAAACGTCTTCAGGAGGAAGACGAGGAGTAAAAGGTTTCCTCCATCTATCTCTTGTAAATATTTATTCGAAAAACAAAATACAAAATTATAAAACCTTCAAAAATCAAATAGAAAAATATAAAACTTTCAAAATCCATAAAAAAAAAAAAAAAAAAAAAAATTGAAAAATTTGAAAAAATCTTCAAAAAATATTGTCATTTTGTCATGTTTCTCTCGATTCGATAATATCTACGGTCTTGATGTTGTCATTCAAAGAATGACACGGGACTTTAGATGTTGTTCGAATTTAAAAAAAAAAAAAAAAAAATCAAAAAAATCAAAAAAATTTTTTTGAGAGAAAGAGAAAAATAAAATGGTTTATTGTCATCTTCAGGCAATAACCCGGTTTTAAAAGAAAGAACAGAGCCATGTTTTATCATGTTTTCAAAATTCCATGCTCTGATTCTATAAACATTTATCTGCTGAAAACTAAATGCTTTGAAAAATAACTCGATATCTATTTTTGATAATCATCAGGACTTATTTGTCAAAATCTCTATCTCTCAATCAACAACCTATGTCATTGATTGAGGGGGAGAATGATTTCAATTAAATTAAAAAGTTATTTGGCATTAAATTGTTTTCAAAAGATGTACATGCATGTTTTATCAATGGAGTCGATCCTTATCAGTTCAAACGCTTTCATAATCAAGTCACAATTCTCCTTAAAAGCTTTCAAAATCAATTTAAATCTATAAGAGATCACAAATCTCAAATGATTTGATAATTGTGATCGGGGGAGAATGTGTGATTTAAATTGGATTTAAACTGATAATTCGGTAAATGGTTTTATAAGGATGTACATGCTGTCCTTCCCACATGTGACAAACGATTTCAAATTTTCCATGCACATGTTGAGGGGGAGCATCTATCTTAAACCTATGATTTGAAATGTGATCAACTTATCTCAATGTGCAGGTTCCCTCTAGTATGTGCAAAACTCTCTTCAAACCCCGAGGCACATATTGAGGGGGAGCAAATTTATGGAAACCTCATCCTTCCCGGAAACGCTCTATCTACTTGATTTGATGTGGGAAGTGATGTTGATATCTTTTAGAAAATGGTAATCAAAGAAGTTAATTCTTTCTCTTGCCTCCGTGTGCAAAACATTTTCAAATACTTGATGCACATGTTGAGGGGGATTTCTAGTTCTAAAAATATCAAAAACAATTTCAGGTACAAAATGGTTTTCAATTGGTTTTCAATTGGTTCCATATGGCAGATGAACAATACCAAAAAGACCTACCAACTTTACTTTATGTATGGTGATATAAGGATGATAAGGTTAGGTTTTTGTTCCCATGATCCGCCAGAACCGGAGGGATCTACCCAGGGACAATCCACTAGTTAGTGTAGAAGTCCTTAGGTATGATGATAAAAGGAGAAAAGTGAGATATGGGAAGAGTGCAGACTGAGACTGAGCTAGTACTAGAATAAACCCAACAAGGTTCTAGCTATGAAGTCTCGGTAAGCACTGAAGGGGTTGAAGAATTAAAAAGAATTGAATGAGAAAAGGGTGAAAACAAATAGCCCTCCATTTATTCAACCTTAGGGCAGAAACCGGGTTCACTTCATATGCTACTGATGGTAACATCGGTATTGAAGACAAGACGTCATGGACCCAGTGACGCACTGCACTTCAACTTTCCAAACCACTCAAGTTCCTCTTAAAAGGACTTGTTTCATTCTCACGGGGAACCGACACTATCTATCGACTTTCTCTTAGAGATTGTTGATATTGAAGAAGGAGACCCTCTCCCTAGTCTCCGGCACAGGATCCAAATATGCACAAATTTAGTCTAGAGCCACGAGATCATCAATAAATCTCATTAGGACACTTTCAATGAAGACTCTCTGCTTCACACAATGTGGAAAGAGAGATTATATCTTGAGTCCTACGCATTATCCTTGTGGTATTGCCAGAACATCTGAGTGATGTGTTTACATATTCACAATGAAGATGGAAAGCCTTCTGGAGCCAACATCAAACAAGCTCCTGGTAGGTGGCATGTGAGATCTATTATATAGATCAACCATGTGACAACTGAACAGAAACAATGGGGCGATTCAATCCCTTGAATCAATCCTGGTTCAGGATATGGATTGACGGATACCTTTGAAAAACCGGTCTTTGTGCTTAACAACTCTTTTCTTTAGCACATCGACCGTGTACTCATTTTTTAAACCAAAAGGTGTTTTTATGATTGATAATTGATTTTCAATAAAACCTTCGTTGTATTGCAAAAACAATTTCTATTGAGCAATACACGATTGTTTTTCAAATCTCTTTTCATCAATCAGTGGACTTAAAATTCGCTGGTTCACTCACTCCGTGTTGTCCTCTTTGAGACGTTCCGGTTTGAGAACCGCTAGAGCAGCTGCGAAACCCTGTCAAGGAAATTCTTCGGAATTATACCTGATCACAGGCAGTACTTGTACTGATCAACGGGGAACCGTGGGCCGTGTACCTCAATTCAACGAAAGTGATCAAAGACACTTTCGTGCGATTTATTGCTAACTGTTGTATGCAAGTACACCCGATGTTTGCAGCTGATCAGAATGAAGCGGTCAATCCATAGCCGCATGCTCACTTAACACATTCATCTCAAAAGAAATCATGATTAGTGCATCAATGACTATGATATTTTCACTCCATGCTTCTGCTTTGCTGCTGCCAATATCATGAATCAACTAAAGCTTCCGCTACTCTGATGTGAAGATATCATGATCCAGAATGTGAGCATGTCGGTCCTAATGTCACAACATCACATAATACCAACACCACAAAGGATGTCACAGAGATTTTTGATAGCTGATGATCTCAAATGATGGCTCAAAATTATTATCACGTGGATCAGTAAAAGACCTCCACTTGGAGTAACCAAACATGCAATGTGATGAATCAATGACTACGAGCTTAGAAGCAAAGGACTACATCAAGAATGCAAGAACAATTTTTAATGTAATATCTATTTGTATTCAATGTAATTTTGGTACATGATTGAGGTGACCTCCCTTAGGGGGAGATTGTTAGGAATTAGAAATTCCAGGTATTAAAGAGTCGGTCACCTCAAGTATATGTAATCGTTAGAAAGCTCGTAGTCGTAGTTCTTTTATGTTAAGTAGTATTTAGTTAAGTAACACCGTGGAGGACGGACGGGTCTTTACCCACTGTATGCCTGATCCACAGCCCGATGTGTGGCGATTTATGTAAGACTATAAATACTCTCTACCTCCCAAGGTAGAAAGTTGGAGCTCATAATAATATCTTTCACTTTCTCTCACTAAGTTCCCTAAACCTCTAACTTTCTCTCTCTAGAATTCCATTTATACGCCACTTTGTGTTATGGTTTGATGTGTATGTAAAAACTTATATCTAACAACAACGAAAGTTGGGATGACCCCCATAAGCTGCCCAAAACCGTCAAGGCAATCTCCTTGCCTCCTCCAGACCGTAGGATGATCGAACTTGAAGATCAAGTTAAATTCCTCATGAGTTCCTACAAACCTAAGTCCTCACGACAAGTGAATCAAATCACTCTACCTTGTGAGTTATGCAGTGGTCCCCATGACACTCGTGATTGCACAAGGCTCTCCGAACAAGCTTTTGCGGACTACGCCTCCATACGTACCGACGGAGCGGGAGAGAAGTGGTACACTTTCAAACCCGAACAAAACAACTTAGGAAACTCATACAACCCCTCATGGAGAAATCACCCTAACCTTAAGTGGAACCAAAACTCAAGCACACCCCAAAGCTCATCTAGTTCGCCCACTAGGTTCAATTCTTTTAATACCGAGAACCCCACTAATCTTGAGGCAATTGCATCTAGATTTTTGTCATCCCAAGAAACTCGATTGAATAAGCTTGAAGCCGATTTTAAGCAAAAACAGAGCGAGATGACAACCAAGCTTGATGCCCTCTTAAAAGCCTTCAATGAACGGGAAGTTGGAGCACTCCCAAGTGATACCATAAAGAACCCAAAAGTGAATTCGATTGCATCGACTTCATGTTCTAGTTCACCATGGGAGAGTGCACATCCATGCCCCTCCCACCCAACGGTTCACTCGGTAAATGTTATCAAAAAGGGTTCCAAGCCATCCAAGAGATACCAAGGCCCGGCACCTTTGGTAAAGCCTACTCTTGAGAAACTCGTCAGCCAAGAATCCAAACCTAGTTTAGAGGAGGAGTACAAGGAACTCCATCAAGAAAAACCGATCCTTGAAGTCTTAGCTCATGCACCTTACTATAATGCTTTAAAAGAAAAATATGAGTTAGAACTTAGGCTTGGAAAACATAGGTCCGCCTTTGTGCGAAACAACTTACCTAAGAAGTTAGACGATCCCGGGATATTTACTCTTCCGTGTAGACTTGGAGCTTCCAAACCACTCGATGCTCTAGCCGATTTAGGATCATGCATCAATCTTGTTCCGTTGTCCCTCCATAGAAGCCTTAACTTAGGTAAAATTGAACCAACGGAAACCATCTTAGGTCTAGCGGACGGTAGTATAGCACGTCCGGTAGGAATAATGAAGGACATGGTAGTACATGTAGGAGAGTTGACTCTTTTGGCCGACTTCCATGTGCTAGACATGAATAAGGACCCGACATGCCCATTACTAGTTGGAAGAGGATTTTTAGCTACCGCTAGTGCCATCATCGATTGTAAGATGTCCAAAAGAGTGGTAGGGGAGGGGAGTGCTAGATCCGTTTACGATGTTAAAAAGCATACGTACTACAAGGATGAGGAAGTCCCACAAGAGATAGGGTTGGATAGAGAGCCTTCTAGATATGGACCTTGGATTGATGAGAACATCATAGGCCCCCAAAGACCTTTTTACCTAGATAAAGCCTTCGCTAGTGCAGCAACTTTCCAAGAAAAAGAAATGGCTAGGGATATAGAAGTGAACCCGTTCGAGGACACCTTAGTATTTAGGAAGATGACCGAGTTCCTAGGAAGCTTGCCCGTTAACCTTGTCATGAATAAATGGAAAGTTGAGAAATCTGAACACAAGTGGGATTGGAATAGACCGCCTAGTGATGGTAATGGAGTGTGGCACATTAGGATACAAATCTATGATCCCGATGGTGAGATGTTTGAAAAGGCATATTTAACCGAACGTACTACTAGGAACTTGAATGATAAGTTTGATCCTTACGACATTGTTGAGGATAGACTTACGTATATCGGTACGTAGGAGCACGACTATGAGTCTAGCTACAAGACTCTTAAATAAAGAAAAGCGCTTCGTGGGAGGCAACCCATGCTTAATTGTTTGCTTGTTAGTGTCATATATCTTTTATTAATTGTTTATCCTCATGTTTAAATTTGTAAAAATGATTTATTTTGTTTTTAACTTCGTCTTAATTACATATAAAGGTATTTTACATAAGGGATAAGTGTAGGGAGGATTACACACGTTTTCAAAAAAAACGTAAACATGAGAATAACAATAAACTAAAAGATATTTATGTTTGTTTGTTAGTCAAATGCTTGTATCGAGTCATAATGGATGTTTTGCAGAAATAATTCCAGATTCTAAAGATGTAAATTTTCCAGAAAATCGCAGACCAGTTTTTGTCAGGATAACCTGACGGCGTCAGGATTGCAACCTGACGGCGTCAGGAAGGAGTAAAAACATCAGATTACTTTTTTCTCGTTTTCTGAGCTACTTATAAATTTTTGGAATTTTCCAGGTCTTAATTTTCTTAGAAATTCTGTAAACATCCATTCCACAAGCATTATATCCTAGTTTAAATCGAGTCTTATATATATTATTACCGCCGATTTTACGCGAAGGTTTCGTTTGTTTTCTTCAAGTGTGCAGGTTTAGTTTGTCAAGAAGAAGTTACATAAGATTGGAAGGAGCTTGTCACGCAATAATTCTTCTTGAAAAGGATTTAACCACCACTTTACACGGATCCTACCGAGCTAATCAGGGGAGTACTAGTTTCTTTCGTTTTTAATTACCTTCTTTTATCATAACTTTGATACTTTCGGGGAACATTGGGGACAATGTTCAGTTTAAGTGTAGGGAGGGAAAATAAAACGGGAACTTTGAAACTATGCTTATCCTTGACTATTTGCTTTGTCCAAATTGTGATTGTGTAATAAACCATGAGAAAATGTCGGTTAGGGTAATTTTGGCACCAAATTTAAAATTTTTTATGACATATAGGAGTGGGCCATTAGTCTTAACAAAAGCGTCTCATGGATAGGAAGTTGCATGACTAGCACAAAAAAACCCTTTACCACCCAAATTCCACCAAAATGTGAGGATCGCCCTTAGATTAGTAGGAATTAAAGCATTCATCTTTAATGCTTAGAGTGTGAACCGGTAGTATATTAGATTCTAGAACTTGTTTTGTGATGCATTCCGAGATCGCAAGTGAGGCTACACTTGTGTAGTTAGGAATAACTAAATGATAAGAGGCATTAGGATAGCCTTTGTTTGATACCCGTAATATAATTACTTCTTCCACATCGGTTGAGTAATTCCCCCACACCCTTTGCGTTGTACTCATCTTTAGTACACGATACCCCTATTTAACCCCTCAGAGCCTATCCTTTTCGCGGTTCTCGTGATATTTCGGTTTTTCCGGAATATCAATGAAGAGCATTGTTTACACCCCACCCCCAAATATACACCCAAATCGCCTTAGCCTACCCCTTATGCACTCACTTTTAGTGCAAATGTTTGTTATCACCCCAACCCCTTAGTTCAATTATCTAGTTGCTTGCATAAGTTGCTAAGTCGAGTCATATCCTTTGTATACAGTTTTGGGATGATTGGGATTCATGGGAAAAGTTAAAGTTTATGAAATGACGGGAAGGGAACGTTAAAAATTCAAATTCCATTTGTTTGCATAATAATGTACCCCAAGTGTTTTGATCTTTTCAATTCGGGTCAAATTAGTGTTAGAGTAATAAAAACTCAAGTGTAGGGATATGCCTATAAATCCCTAGTATTTTGATGTTATCGTAGAGGATGGTAGAGTAAAAGTTATGTGAAAAAAAAAAAAAAAACATACGGGCTACCATCCTACATCTATCCTTTAAATTTATGTTTGTTTATTTCAGTTACCTAGAGTTTTAGAGTGTCGAGTCTTGGCTTAGCAACGCCATTCTTCGTTTGTATTTAACATAGATATTTTTGACTTACCACCACTAAATAGCCTATCCCACCAAACCCTTTATTTCCCTACCGTAAGCCTAACATTACAACCCTTTAAAAGACCTCTTTGATAGTCTTTCCTAGGTGCTTACGCCAAAGCGATGGAGGTTTGATCTATTCTCAAGCCTATGGTAATCTATGTACTAGGACCGGTTAATGAGTGTTTATCTTCCATTTCCTATTTGTTATATTTCATATATACACCCGAGAGTGATGTGAGTATCCAAACACCCCATGTGAGGTGCTAGTATGTAATTTCCGTGCTTGTTATGACTTTTGCGGGGCTTATATGTGTTGTGGACCATTTTGAATTAATGCTTCATGACCCCTAACTTATAAATTAATTGGTTTAAAGCACATTTGCTTGAGGACAAGCAAATAACAAGTGTAGGGATATTTGATAAGGTTTTAAAAGGTACCATTTTGAGGGGTCGTTTAAGTCCTTATTTGATCACTTTTGTATCTGTTATTGCTTAATATCGGTCCTTTTCACTTTTTAGGTCTCTTGAAGGCAAAATGCTGGAATGGCACTTATTTGGACGAAAAGGCGCGAACATATGAAGAAAATGGCCAAAGTCAAAATCGAGACACTCACAGTTGCTGAAATTAGAAGGCGACGGCGTTAGGTGCTAATGGCGACGCCGTCCCAAAATTGTTGTGACGGTCCAGAACCCAAAACTCGTATTTTCAAGCGACGACGTCCAGTTGTAAAAGAGTAGGCCGTCGCTACTCAGACGGCCTAGATGCAATCCAGACGACGTCAGAAGCTGAAGAGGACGGCGTCACGGACATAAGGTGACGCCGTCGCAAGGTTAACGTGGCCAAGACGAAAACCTAATGGCGGCGACACGACGGCGTCACTAAACATAAGGTGACGCCGTCGCATATGTAATCTTATATATAGAATCCGAATTTTTCAGTCTTTAGAGGAGAGTCTTTTGGAGTAAAAATCTAAAACCGAACCTAAGGTGTCTTGTACAGTATTTTAGGGTTTTAAACCCTATCTTACATCAATATAAGTCTTTACTTCATTAATTCAATTATGTCTTTGATTATTTGTGTGTATGCTTGCATGTTCTCCATGTCCGGCTAATTTATTTGTGTGTTTGCTTAGAGAGTATGAAACTTAATCATTGAATATTCATTGGTTGTTTCTTATCTTTGTTGATTAATGATCTAGTAATGCGATAGGTCATTCGTAGTGTACTTAATGCTTGATTCATCTTTGTGAACCTTAGAATATAATTACCTGAGTAGTTGTAGGCTAAACCATCCAAAGAGCGCCTTAGAGTAGGAGTTTATCATCCCTAGTGGGTTTGTAGACGAGACCCTTTGGTAAGTTCAAAGAGTTAGGGAGAAACGCATACCCTACAACTTTAGACACACAACGCAACTAAGAATAAGACGTGACAACTCAACCATCAATAGGAGATAATTAAGGAGTAATACAACCTAAGTAAACACATCTTTAAACTATCATACGAGCACACTTTAATTAGACATAGACTCCCACAACCTTAGTTTAAGTAATTAGATAATAGTAGGGTAATCGGTAGAAATACCAAACCCCCCCCCCCCAAATCCAATACCCGAGATTCGTACCTTTCTCTTTCATAAAACATAAAAAGATAAAAAATAATCTTCCTCAACCTTAACCTTAGCGTAGTAACTCCTTACTAGCATTCCTATTCCCCTAGAGAACGATATCAATACCCGTGGCTTACCCTAATTACTACACTAAAACGATTAGGTTCACTGCCTAGGGTGTTATAAAACTTGCTCGAAGAAAAGGAAGTTTCCTTGACCCCGAACGACGCGTGTAGCGTTATCAGAATCTAAGCATCCTGCGTGATCAGCATCTGAAAATGCTATTAGTTCAAACCAGAATCCTTCGGATACCAGATCCCCAAGTTAATGGTTCCCTTGATGTATCGGAGGATTCTTTTAGCCTCAGAGAGGTGGGTTTCAGTTGGTCTCGACTGATAACGGGAGCAAAGATATACAACAAAAACAATATCAGGCCTGCTAGCCGTTAGATACATGAGAGACCCAATAATACTACGGTATTTGGTAGGGTCCACCAATTTCCCATGTAAATCAGCGTCTAGCTTCTTGGTATGAGCCATTGGTGTGGCATAGGTGTCACAGTTTTGCATTCCAAATTTGTTTAACAGTTCAAGGGCATATTTGGACTGACTCAAGAAAATACCACGGGGTGATTGATGAACTTGCATTCCTAGAAAGAATGTGAGTTCACCCATCATTGACATTTCAAAATGTTTTGTCATTAATTTTGCAAAAGCATTTGAGTATTTTAAATGTGTTGACCCAAAAATGATGTCATCCACATAGATTTGAACGATTAAGATGTGAGCCCCGTGATATTGTATGAAAAGTGTGGGATCGACCGAACCTTTGGTGAATTTATTGGCAATGAGGAAGGATGATAACTTATCGTACCACGCCCGAGGAGCTTCTTTGAGACCATACAGAGCTTTGTTCAGTTTGTAGACATGGTTCGGGAACTCGGGATCAACGAATCCTTCTGGCTGGCTGACATAAACCGTTTCTTTTAGTTGCCCATTCAGAAAAGCAGTTTTGACGTCCATCTGAAAGACCGTTATGTTCATATGAGCCGCGAACGCGAGAAAAATTCGAACAGCCTCAAGATGAGCAACTGGAGCAAATGATTCTTCAAAGTTAATACCCTCTTCCTGTATATAACCTTTAGCCACTAGACGTGTCTTAATTCTGATTACGTTCCCTTCAACATCCAATTTGTTCTTCCAAATCCATTTGAGACCAACGACGTAGACCCCTGTTGGTCTTTCAACCAGTTCCCATACTTCAAGACATTTGAATTGGTTGAGTTCTTCTTGCATGGATTCAATCCAGTTGTCCTTTGTCATTGCGTCTTTAATGTTTTTAGGCTCAGATTGGTAGACAGTGAGTGCATAAATGCAATGTTCACCATCTGTGTGAAGACGTTGTCTCATTAAACTGGTTGATTCGGGTTACCAATAATATTCTCTAGAGGATGGTGTTTTGTCTAATGATGTGTAGAGGGTTGATGTTGGTATACATTGTGCAAATTTTGAGGATTCAAATGGTTTGTAGATGATTCCGCGACATCAGGTGCAGCAGTTTCATTAGCAAACGGGTTAAAGAATGCATTTGGATCAAAATCTGCAGGTAGGGGTACTTCATTAAGAACATCAGTAGCTGGTTCAGCGTCGTTGGAAGCAGTTTGTTCAACTGTTGTTGTAGAGTCAACTGGTGGTGCTTCTTCAATAGTAGTTATTGTAGCAGGTGTATCAGGTATAAGAGTATGATCAGGTTGAGCAGCGAAAACAACGGATACACCTGGAGCACGTTCATCAATGTCATCACTAAACAGCGGAGCAAAGATCTTTTCCATTTGTTGATGAGTAAGCTGGGGGCTTGGTTCAGCTGATGATGTGGTTTGAGGGAAGTTTAAACGGTTGTGACCGGGTTCCAAGCTGTTATGCTCAAAAGCCATTTATGTAAGCTCATCAAAATTAGCATGAATCGTTTCCATAACCTGCTTTGTGCGACGATTCCAGATCCGGTAACCTTTAGAGTTCTCACAGTATCCAATAAAGACTCCAATGTCAGCTTTGGCTTTGAGTTTTCCAAAGTCATCACGATCATTATTTGGGTAGCAAAGGGATCCAAATACATGAAAGTGTTTGAGATTCGGTTTATGGTTGTGGATAAGCTCAAAAGGTGTTTTGTTGTGGCGTTTTGTAATCATTGAACGATTTTGAGTATAGCATGCAGTTGATACAACTTCTGCCCACAAGTAATCTGGAAGTTTAGTATTGATTAACATTGTTCTTGCAGCCTCCACTAACGTACGGTTTCGTCTTTCAACAACTCTGTTTTGTTCTGGTGTACGTGCAATAGATGTCTGATGCTCAATTCCCATTTTCTCATGAAATTCTCGAAGAGTTTGGTTCATAAATTCAGTTCCTTTGTCTGTTCTAATTTGGCGGACGGTGTTCCGGAGCTGAACTTGAATTTTCGTGAGAAAGGTGATGATCATCTGTGGAGCTTGATCTTTACTTCGAAGAAAGTAGACCCAAGTCCATCGTGAGTAGTCATCGACAATTACCAAGATGTAGCGTTTGCCATTAATCGTTTGCACGCGCATCGGGCCACACAAATCCATGTGAAGAAGATGAAGCACATGCTGAGAGCTGTGTTCCACCTTTGAAGGAAAATGAGCACGAGTGCTTTTTCCTTGTTCACAAGCAGAGCAAAGGTGATCTTTAGAATACCAGAATCTCGGGAGACCTTCAACAAGTTTGTGTCGAGCAAGGTTGGTGATGGTTTGAAAGTTTAAATGTGAGAGACGACGGTGCCATAGCCAGGATTTTGTTGATGTTGCCTTTGAAAGTAGACATATGGGAGATGAAGCAACCATGTCTTGCATTGAGATTGTGTACAGACTAGAATTGCGAGAGCCAGACATTAGATCGTTTCCTTGTAGATCACGAATGAAACAAGTTTTCTCCCGAAAAGCAACTTCCAAATCTCCATCACAGAATTGACCGACTGAAAAAAGATTGTGACCGAGGCCTTCCACATAATAAACCCTGCTAATTTCGATATTGCCATTGATATAATGTCCGTAGCCCATGATAGCTGCGAAGTGATCATTCCCGAATCTGACAGTGCCAATGAACTTTGCAATAAAGTTTGATAACAGTTTAAGATTGCCTGTCATGTGTCGGGAAAATCCGCTATCAACAATCCAAAGGATGATCTGTATCACCTGCATTACACACAGACGACACAGATGGAATAGAAGTAGATGTGGAACCCGAAGTGTTAGAGGGTTCCGAAGCAGTTATAGTAGAAATACACACATCAATGATTTTAGGCATCCATTTAAATCCTAGTGTATTATGTATCCATTTCTGCCATCTCCAACTAGTCTTAGCTTTAGTCTTAGTGAATGCACTAGGTGGTATTACATTCCTTGGAGGTGATACTGGAGCTACAGGGACATCAATGCGTTTCTTAGAATTTAAAGAAGGCGGTTTACCAAGCACAGACTTAGAAGTATTAGTGGGCCTAGAGGTATTCCGATTCTTAGGATTCCTTAAACGAGACAAGATAGCTCTAGCAACACATTTGTCATGACAATCAGAAAGCATACTTTTACGACAAAATAACACAAGAAGCTTTAGACTGAATATCAAAAGTACTTAAAGGTTTAGCATTCTTTACAACACTTTTTCCATTACATTTGCCAGACGCAATATCTAAAGTGGGTGCAACTTGAGTCTTATTCAAAATCCTAGGGTGTTCTTCTACTTCAGCATTCTTTATTGATCTTTTCTTAGGTCGCAACTTCCTATTCTTCCTTGTATTGCTCCTAGGCTGTGAAGTGCAGACGTTGGGAAAAGGGGCAACTATTCCTGTTTCATTAGAGGGAAATGCATTAGTATCTTGTGTTTTGTCAGTAGGCATTCTGGGTTCACGTTTGCTAAGTGTTACAGGTGCAATTCTCATAATGATGCTAGGTTGAACTTGTTCATACTTTCCTAACATCTCCCTTAACTTAATGATAGTGTGCACCAAATCTTGATTTTTAGAACGAAGATTTCCAACAAAATTCATGACTTCTTTAGTGTGTGCAAGATAAAGATCAAGTTCGTTTGATGCTTCATTACGAGTCTGTTTGAGTAAATAAAATATGACACCATATTCCTTTTTAACTTTTGCAAGTTCTTGTTCATATTTTGAGATTTGACATTTCAAAGACACGTTTTGATCATCCAGTTGTTCAATTTTAGGATTAAACATTTTTGATTGCAACTGGTGAATTTTGTTTTGCAAAGCAAGTTCACGATTTTGACAATCTTTTTGACACCATTGAAGACGACGTTTTGAATTTGAGAGTTCGTTTAACAATCGTTCATTTGCAACTTTTAAAGACTCGATCTGATGCACAGTATCAGTGATGACGTACCCTCCGATCAGGTTGAAGGACCCCCCTTCGGCCTCAGTCAAAATTACATTATGAAGACCCAAGTCTTTCTTCATAAGTCATTGGTGGCGTAAAACCATTCATCATTGACATGGTTACCAGTTGGGAATCCGTCAGCCGAAGGCCTATGCCCTTCGGTGTCTTCCCTTGAAGATGCCAAGACAAATAAGAACCTTGACTTGGTCTTCCCCCACGTTCCCACTATGTCCTTAGCTTCCCCGCCAAGTCCGAGATAGTGGGGATGAAGCCCTAGCGGTTACCATAAATCAGGGGTCGCCCCCCATGATCTCCTAAACGTGTGCTAACACTCTCCAAGCTATTTTAATCACTTATAAATAGGTTGGACGAGTCATTTCAATGGTATGTTCACTCAACACAGTATTTCACATACATCATATTATCCATAACTCATATCACATACTTATTCACACGCCGGAGGTGGTTCGCAGGGCCCAACCCCTGCGCAATCACTTAACGAAGTGTCTACTATTTCTTATTGCAGATTGACTACAAGTTTGGCGCAAGCATATCACCCTTCATACCCTTCGATCACCATCGAAGGCCTGGTCGTACGAATTATTGTACAATCAGTGGCGCCATCCGTGATACCCGCTACTATTGGTCTCGTTATTCCAAACTTACACCCACTCAATCACTCTCACTAGTTTTACGGCATGACTCAAGGAAGAGAAGATACACCTCCACCGGGTTTCTCGACCTTGACACCAATTCCAGTCAACGATCCTAACAGCCTTCCCAACATAACCGCATCCACTTTTACCATACGATCTCACCCTGAAATAACCCCCAACAACCATGCTTCAACCTCAGCTAACCCTGAACCGGTAATTAGTCCGGCATTTGTTGAAGCTAACATCGAAGCATTAGAATCTTTACTAAGAGCTCGAAGAAGGCAAGCTCGGAACGTGGAGATGCGAAGGGAGTTAGAATACTCAAGCGATGAGTATGACAAAGAGTTGGAAATGGAGACTAGGCCCTTGGCTCCTGGGACTACTCGCTCAGCGCTAAGGATAGGGTCTCCGATCAGTAGAAGGCCTAGCGGAAGGTCGGTTATTTTCGAAGACGTTCCGGAGAGGGCTCCGACTAGGCGGGAAGGCACGATAGAAGGATCCAATGGAAGGAGTCACTGAAGGGAGGCTACGGAGGTTAATCGGCCACCACTCTTGGTGGCTCATCTGGGAAGAACTGAAGCGGGGGTTCCACTACAGCCTTCTCGCGCATCCGGCGTAGAAGGCGATCCACCTCAAATGAATGGGGGAGGAAATCTTCCTCCTCATGGTATGTACCCTCCTTTTCAGGCTCAATCTTACCCTCAAGGGGTTTATCCCCCACTTAACGGGCAGGCTAGTAACCCCAGTTTCACTCAACCATACGGAAGTATGCCCTACGGACAACCTATGGTATACCCTTCGTACCCTGTAGGAAGTCACCCACCTTATATACCTACTGCTTACCCTCAATATGTCAACCAAAACCCTGTTGGATTACCTCCAAATCATAACCCGTACAATGCTGTCCCTACCTATATGCCACCTTATAACTGCCTTTATTCGGAGCCCATGGGCTCCACAACACCCTTCGTAAGATGGATAGAAGACTACCCTTTACCCGATGGGTTGAAAATGCCCGCGCATATTGGTACCTACGATGGGAAAGGGGATCCGGATAACTTTTTACACTTGTTTGAAGGGGCTATTAGAATGCAGAAGTGGGTTATGCCTGTCGCTTGTCATATGTTTACATACACCCTACGAGACTCCGCTCGAATATGGTGGAACGGGCAAAAACCGGGTAGCATTGTGAATTTGGATGATCTCAAGGCCAAGTTCAGATCACATTTTAGCCAACAGAAAAAGTTCACAAGGACACACCTGACAGTACACAACATCAAGCAGAGGGAGAATGAGAGCACCAGGGCTTTCATTACCAAATACACTGACGACATATTACAAATAATGGGCTTGCACGAAGACCAGCGCATTTCAGGTTTTGTGCATGGCTTACGAAACAGAAGTCTGGTCGAATTCCTCTCCATCGACCTCCCTGCAACCTACAAAGGCTTGGTGGAGAAGGCTTACACCTGGATCGAAGCAAAAGAAGTATCTACCAACGGGACTCCAGTCAAAAATAAAGAAAATCACAGCAAAGCCCCGAAGCATCCTTCGTAGGAAGGGTCGAGGAACAAGCACAAAAATAAGGACAGGTTCACACCGTACCACAAAAACATCAACCATGGGCTCTTGGCTAGTCTGTCCAAATCTCCAAGGGAGATACTTGCTACGGAAAAGGCTGCGAAGGCCTTTGATCCTCCTCCTCGCTTGGCAAACAAAGGAAGGCCCAGAGATACTTCCAAATTTTGCTACTTCCATGACGATTACGGACATGACACCAACAACTGCAGAGAACTCAAGAAGCAGATAGAAGAGGCCGTAAAGTACGGCCAATTGGGACCTTTAGTGAAGGGTATAAAAAGAGGTAAAGACAAAACCTCCGACATACAGTTGGGGAAAGATACCACACCTGCCGAAACACCCATCCTCATGGTATACAAGGAAGATTCTAGTTCAAAGAGGAAAGAAACAGAGGAAGCCTTGTGCGGAGTAGGAGATGTCACTTTTCCTTCAATCACAGGGAAAGTTCTTTCAAATGACCCCGTGGTCATCAAAGTCTTGATCTCCAATAGAGAAGTAAACAGAGCCTACCTTGACTGCGGTAGCTCCTGCGAAGTTATCTACGAACGATGTTTCCTAAAGCTCAAACCTTCAATAAGGTCGAAGAGAGTAGATTCAAAGGTACCCTTAGTAGGGTTCTCAGGGGAACACTCATGGCCCTTGGGAGAAGTCCCTCTAGAGGTTACGATTGTAGAAGGGAGGCTAAAAAGAACAGAAACTCTGGTTTTCACGATCGTAAGGTCGGAATCTCCCTACAACCTATTGATAGGGAGAATAGCAATGCAGAAGATGGGCATCGTTGTCTCAACCATACATGCCGCGATCAAATTCTAAACACCTTTCGGCATTGGAACGGTTTTCTCCAGCTATAAGGTGAAGGAGTCTACGGCAGAAAGCAAGAGGGTCAAACAGGTTTCGGAGGAACCTTCGAAAGATGTTCTCAGTTGTGCTAACGCTGAAGAACGCATCGTGGTAAATGATCTCTACCCCGATCAGACAGTAGTAATCGGAAAGCAGCTTCCAACCTCCTTTAAAGCGGAATTGGAAAAGGTACTTCGTGCTAATGCATATGTCTTCGCATGGACCTATTCTGACATGACGGGGGTCCCCAGAACTCTCACCATAGACGGAAAGCCCTTCGGCACTGAACACAAGCTTAATGAGTTCAAACATATTGAACCCATCAAACAAAAGCGTCGAAGTCTAGCTCCTGAAAGAAATGCCGCTGCATGCAAAGAAGTGGACGAACTCGTAGCAGCAGGCATACTCAGAGAGGTGAAGTATCAAACTTGGGTGGCCAATCCGGTGATGGTCAAGAAGCATGACGGAGGATGGAGAATGTGCGTAGATTTCACTGACATTAACAAAGCCTGTCCGAAGGACTGCTACCCTCTGCCAGAAATTGATTGGAAGGTGGAATCCTTGTCAGGGTTTCGGCTAAAGTGTTTCCTAGACGCTTATAAAGGTTACCATCAGATACAAATGGCCGAAGAAGACGAAGAGAAGACAGCCTTTTTTACAGGAAAAGGCGTTTATTGTTACAAAAAGATGCCTTTTGGTTTGAAAAATGCAGGTGCCACCTACCAACGATTGGTGGACAAAGCCTTCCACAAGCAAATAGGTAGGAATCTGGAGGCCTACGTAGATGATATGGTCATTAAGAGTAGATCGGAGGAGGATATGCTCTCCGACATCAAGGAAACCTTCGATCAGCTTCGCGCCATCAATATGAAATTAAATCCCAAGAAGTGTTCCTTTGGTGTGGAAGAAGGACAATTTTTGGGGCATCTGATCACTAAGCAGGGTATTAAGGCCAATCCTTCGAAAGTCAAAGCCATCACAGATTTGCAGCCTCCTAAGTCCCTAAAGGAAGTGCAAAGTCTTAACGGAAAGCTAGCAGCCCTCAGCAGGTTCTTATCGAAGGGTGCAGACAGATCTTTGCCGTTCTTCAAAACACTCAAAGGATGCACGGACAAAAAGACGTTCCAATGGAGCATAGATGCAGAAGCAGCCTTTCAAAAGCTCAAGGAGTTCATGGCTATTCTACCTACACTTACGGCCCCAATCAAAGGCGAAGTGTTGTTCATGTATATTGCAGCCTCCTTCGAAAGCATCAACGCCGTGTTATTGGCAGAAAGGGAGAAGAAGCAAATCCCTATATACTTCGTTAGTAGGGGAGCTGAGCTAAATTATCCAGCATTAGAGAAGCTAATTTTGGCTTTAGTTCATGCTGCGAGACGCCTCGAAGGTACTTTCAAGCTCACCCCATAACCGTACTTACCGACAAGCCAATTAAGCAGATACTTTCAAAGCTGTAGAAATCTGGAAGGATAGCTAAATGGGCTATCGAGCTAGGAGAACATGATATTGAATACAAGGGCAGGAGCTCGGTCAAAGGGCAAATATTGGCAGACTTTTTAGCAGAAACATCCTCCGAACCGAAACATGACAAAAAGGTTGTTGAAAAGGAGCCCGCTAAGGCAATCGAAGGGTGGAAACTTTATACTGATGGAGCCTCCAGCTCCGATGGTTCTGGCGCAGGTCTCATGCTCGTTGATCCCAAAGGGAAGGAATACACTTACGCACTTCGTTTCGAATTCGATGCTACGAACAATGAAGCGGAGTACGAAGCCTTGTTAGCAGGTCTCCGATTGGCCAAAGATATGGAAGTGGAAGACTTGGCTATTTTTGTTGACTCACAACTAGTGGCCAACCAGATAAAAGGCTCCTACGAGGCAAGACAACCTGTGATCAAGCAATATCTGGATAAGGCCAAAGAAATGCTCGAAGGGTTCGCATCTTACAACATAGAGCATGTTCGAAGAAACCAAAACAAGAAGGCGGATGCACTTAGCAAACTGGCATCAATGGAATTTGCTCATTTAACAAAGGAAGTTTTGGTCGAATTATTGGCAGATAGGTGATAACGCTACACGCGTCGTTCGGGGTCAAGGAAACTTCCTTTTCTTCGAGCAAGTTTTATAACACCCTAGGCAGTGAACCTAATCGTTGTAGTGTAGTAATTAGGGTAAGCCACGGGTATTGATATCGTTCTCTAGGGGAATAGGAATGCTAGTAAGGAGTTACTACGCTAAGGTTAAGGTTGAGGAAGATTATTTTTTTATCTTTTTATGTTTTATGAAAGGGAAAGGTACGAATCTCGGGTATTGGATTTGGGGGGTTGGTATTTTCTACCGATTACTCTACTATTATCTAATTATCTAAACTAAGGTTGTGGGAGTCTATGTCTAATTAATGTGTGCTCGTATGATAGTTTAAAGATGTGTTTACTTAGGTTGTACTACTCCTTAATTATCTCCTATTGATGGTTGAGTTGTCACGTCTTATTCTTAGTAGCGTTGTGTGTCTAAGGTTGTAGGGTATGCGTTTCTCCCTAACTCTTTGAACTTACCAAAGGGTCTCGTCTACAAACCCACTAGGGATGATAAACTCCTACTCTAAGGCGCTCTTTGGATGGTTTAGCCTACAACTACTCAGGTAATTATATTCTAAGGTTCACAAAGATGAATCAAGCATTAAGTACACAACGAATGACCTATCGCATTACTAGATCATTAATCAACTAAGATAAGAAACAACCAATCAATATTCAATAATTAAGTTTCATACTTTCTAAGCAAACACACGAATAAATTAGCCGGACATGGAGAACATGCAAGCATACACACAAATAATCAAAGACATAATTGAATTAATGAAGTAAAGACTTATCTTGATGTAAGATAGGGTTAAAAACCCTAAAATACTGTACAAGACACCTTAGGTTCGGTTTTAGGTTTTTACTCCAAAGACTCTCCACTAAGACTGAAAAATTCGGATTCTATATATAAGATTACATATGCGACGGCGTCACCTTATGTTTAGTGACACCGTCGTGTCGCCGCCATTAGGGTTTCGTCTTGGCTACGTTAACCTTGCGACGGCGTCACCTTATGTCCGTGACGCCGTCCTCTTCAGCTTCTGACGTCGTCTGGATTGCATCTAGGCCGTCTGAGTAGCGACGGCCTACTCTTTCACAACTAGACGTCGTCGCTTGAAAATACGAGTTTTGGGTTCTGGACCGTCACAATAATTTTGGGACGGCGTCGCCATTAGCACCTGACGCCGTCGCCTTCTAATTTCAGCAACTGTGAGTGTCTCGATTTTGACTTTGGCCATTTTCTTCATATATTCGCGCCTTTTCGTCCAAATAAGTGCCATTCCAGCATTTTTCCTTCAAGAGACCTAAAAAGTGAAAAGGAACGATATTAAGCAATAACGGATACAAAAGTGATCAAATAAGGACTTAAACGACCCCTCAAAATGGTACCTTTTAAAACCTTATCAAATATCCCTACACTTGTTATTTGCTTGTCCTCAAGCAAATGTGCTTTTAGCCAATTAATTTATAAGTTAGGGGTCATGAAGCATTAATTCAAAACGGTCCACAACACATATAAGCCCCGCAAAAGTCATAACAAGCACGGAAATTACATACTAGCACCTCACATGGGGTGTTTGGATACTCACATCTCTCTCAGGTGTATATATGAAATATAACAAATAGGAAATGGAAGATAAACACTCATTAACCGATCCTAGTACATAGATTACCATAGGCTTGAGAATAGATCAAACCTCCATCGCTTTGGCGTAAGCACCTAGGAAAGACTATCAAAGAGGTCTTTTAAAGGGTTGTAATGTTAGGCTAACGGTAGGGAAATAAAGGGTTTAGTGGGATAGGCTATTTAGTGGTGGTAAGTCAAAAATCTCTATGTTAAATGCATATGAAGAATGGCGTTGCTAAGCCAAGGCTCGACACTCTAAACTCTAGATAACTGAAATAAACAAACATAAATTTAAAGGATAGATGTAGGATGGTAGCCCGTTTTTTTTTTTTTTTTTTTTTTTTTTTTTTTTTTTTTTTTTTTTCACACTATTTTTTTTTTTTTTTTTTTCATACACTTTTACTCTACCATCCTCTACGATAACATCAAAATACTAGGGATTTATAGGCATATCCCTACACTTTAGTTTTTATTACTCTAACACTAATTTGACCCGAATTGAAAAGATCAAAACACTTGGGGTACATTATTACGCAAACAAAGGGAATTTGAATTTTAAACGTTCCCTTCCCGTCATTTCATAAACTTTAACTTTTCCCATGAATCCCAATCATCCCAAAACTGTATACAAAGGATATGACTCGACTTAGCAACTTATGCAAGCAACTAGATAATTGAACTAAGGGTTTAGGGTGATAACAAATATTTGCACTAAAAGTGAGTGCATAAGGGGTAGGCTAAGGCGATTTGGGTGTATATTTGGGGGTGGGGTGTCAATGCTCTTCATTGATATTCCGGAAAAACCGAAATATCACGAGAACCGCGAAAAGGATAGGCTCTGAGGGGTTAACTAGGGGTATCGTGAACTAAAGATGAGTACAACGCAAAGGGTGTGGGGGAATTACTCAACCGATGTGGAAGAAGTAATTATATTACAGGTATCAAACAAGGGTTATCCTAATGCCTCTTATCATTTAGTTATTCCTAACTACACAAGTGTAGCCTCACTTGCGATCTCGGAATGCATCACAAAACAAGTTCTAGAATCTAATATACTACCGGTTCACACTCTAAGCATTAAAGATGAATGCTTTAATTCCTACTAATCTAAGGGTGATCCTCACATTTTGGTGGAATTTGGGTGGTAAAGGGTTTTTTTATGCTAGTCATGCAACTTCCTATCCATGAGACGCTTTTGTTAAGACTAATGGCCCACTCCTATATGTCATAAAAAATTTTAAATTTGGTGCCAAAATACCCTAACCGACATTTTCTCATGGTTTATTACACAATCACAATTTGGACAAAGCAAATAGTCAAGGATAAGCATAGTTTCAAAGTTCCCATTTTATTTTCCCTCCCTACACTTAAACTGAACATTGTCCCCAATGTTCCCCGAAGGTATCAAAGTTATGATAAAAGAAGGTAATCAAAAACGAAAGAAACTAGTACTCCCCTGATTAGCTCGGTAGGATCCGTGTAAAGTGGTGGTTAAATCCTTTCCAAGAAGAATTATTGCGTGAAAAGCTCCTTCCAATCTTATGTAACTTCTTCTTGACGAACTAAACCTGCACACTTGAAGAAAACAAACGAAACCTTCGCGTAAAATTGGCGGTAATAATATATATAAGACTCGATTTAAACTAGGATATAATGCTTGTGGAATGGATGTTTACAGAATTTCTAAGAAAATTAAGACCTGGAAAATTCCAAAATTTTATAAGTAGCTCAGAAAACGAGAAAAAAGTAATCTGATGTTTTTACTCCTTCCTGACGCCGTCAGGTTATCCTGACAAAAACTGGTCTGCGATTTTCTGAAAAAAAATTCTGGAAAATTTACATCTTTAGAATCTGGAAAAATTTCTGCAAAACATCCATTATGACTCGATACAAGCATTTGACTCGAACAAACAAACATGTATATCTTTTAAATAATTGTAATTCTCATGTTCACGTTTCTTTTGAAAACGTGTGTAATCCTCCCTACACTTATCCCTTATGTAAAATACCTTTATATGTAATTAAGACGAGGTTAAAGACAAAATAAAGCATTTTTACAAATTCAAACATGAGAATAAACAATCAATAAGAGATATATGACACACAAATAAAAATGAAAAAGGAAAAACACATGGGTTGCCTCCCAAGAAGCGCTTGTTTTTGTTCGAGTCACGAGCCTGACTCTACCCTTATTTAACAGATAAAGGGGAAGTTTTCCCTACACTTAAGTTTAAGTGCGGGTGATAGTAGCGATACACACCCTTAGGGTGGAAATTTGCTACGTGAGGAGAGGGTGATGGGTGATTTATATGCTCAAAGGAGTGTGCTCCATTCATTATAACCTTACCTAAGTCTATTGGTGTAGCGGGTGAATCAAATCTCTCTCCTAAAAATGGATCATCTTTTATCAACTTCAAAAGATTCTTAGTTAAGGATCCATCTTGACCTAATAAACCCGGTTTAAACCCATAGTGTTTCTTGTTATCAACCATGAATGGGTGATATAAGTGTGTAAGGTCATGGGTTACTCCTATATTAGCTTCCACTCTACATGGCCTAGAATCTACCAATTTTATCAAGCAACTACCCGGACTATCTATTTTGATGGGTGGATTGGGGCCTAATTCAATTCCAAGATTCACATCTAAAGACGGAAAATTGGGTAAGGTTTTTGCTTGAGGCTCCGGTTCATCAAAATTAGGGACTTCCCTAGGACTAAGAGAGAGGTCATGACAACAAGCATCTAAACCTACATTCTCTAGTGGCGTTTGGTCCAAAGGTTCTCTATCAATCGGGGTTCCTATAGTCTCTTCTACTTCTTCTGGGTAAGTTATAGGTGATGTGTGCTCCTCAAGTGATGGTAGGACTTGTGGGTTATCCGATGGGATTGGATTTTCTACTCTATCCTCCATCTTATCAAGATCACCTATGTATTCATTTTGTACTGTGGTAGCACCTAACCATGACATGCACCTTGGCACCTCAACTCTAATCATCTCCTTCCTAAACAACCTTTCCGACCGAAGTTTCCAAATTGAAAATAGGTCTAAAGATTCGTTTTTTGGGTCCCATGTTCCACTTCTAAATTGGGCGTGAATCTCAAAGGTTTCCCATGCAATTCGAACACCACGTCCCTAAATATCCCCATCCGCTACATAGTCAAGTCTCCTTTGGGTTTCGTGGGCAATACGAGTGTAAAAGAATTGTAGTGGAAACAGTAAATCAATACCATGATAAAGGACTTTTTGTAATAAATATTAAATTCGAGTCCACGCCTCCGGAAAGGATTCATCATGATATTGTTGGAACCTCAAGATCTCATTTTGGAGTGGAAGGGGTAAATTATGTAGTAGATTTCGCTGATTGGGTGAAAGTTTTGGCAGATTCGCGTTCTCCATAACGGCTAACGGAATAGTCAATGAAAATGGTTACGAACAAAGGTCACAAAGAAGGGGGATAGACTACGAGGAAGCTAAAAATGAGAAAAAAGTTTACTTGATAGGAATCAAGCAAAGAAACCTAAACGAGGTGGACTACTAACTAGCTATTCTATTCCCCGGCAACGGCGCCAAAAACTTGATAACGCTACACGCGTCGTTCGGGGTCAAGGAAACTTCCTTTTCTTCGAGCAAGTTTTATAACACCCTAGGCAGTGAACCTAATCATTGTAGTGTAGTAATCAGGGTAAGCCACGGGTATTGATATCGTTCTCTAGGGGAATAGGAATGCTAGTAAGGAGTTACTACGCTAAGGTTAAGGTTGAGGAAGATTATTTTTTTATCTTTTTATGTTTTATGAAAGGGAAAGGTACGAATCTCGGGTATTGGATTTGGGGGGTTGGTATTTCTACCGATTACTCTACTATTATCTAATTATCTAAACTAAGGTTGTGGGAGTCTATGTCTAATTAATGTGTGCTCGTATGATAGTTTAAAGATGTGTTTACTTAGGTTGTACTACTCCTTAATTATCTCCTATTGATGGTTGAGTTGTCACGTCTTATTCTTAGTAGCGTTGTGTGTCTAAGGTTGTAGGGTACGCGTTTCTCCCTAACTCTTTGAACTTACCAAAGGGTCTCGTCTACAAACCCACTAGGGATGATAAACTCCTACTCTAAGGCGCTCTTTGGATGGTTTAGCCTACAACTACTCAGGTAATTATATTCTAAGGTTCACAAAGATGAATCAAGCATTAAGTACACAACGAATGACCTATCGCATTACTAGATCATTAATCAACTAAGATAAGAAACAACCAATCAATATTCAATAATTAAGTTTCATACTTTCTAAGCAAACACACAAATAAATTAGCCGGACATGGAGAACATGCAAGCATACACACAAATAATCAAAGACATAATTGAATTAATGAAGTAAAGACTTATCTTGATATAAGATAGGGTTAAAAACCCTAAAATACTGTACAAGACACCTTAGGTTCGGTTTTAGGTTTTTACTCCAAAGACTCTCCACTAAGACTGAAAAATTCGGATTCTATATATAAGATTACATATGCGACGGCATCACCTTATGTTTAGTGACGCCGTCGTGTCGCCGCCATTAGGGTTTCGTCTTGGCCACGTTAACCTTGCGACGGCGTCACCTTATGTCCGTGACGCCGTCCTCTTCAGCTTCTGACGTCGCCTGGATTGCATCTAGGCCGTCTGAGTAGCGACGGCCTACTCTTTCACAACTAGACGTCGTCGCTTGAAAATACGAGTTTTGGGTTCTGGACCGTCACAATAATTTTGGGACGGCGTCGCCATTAGCACCTGACGCCGTCGCCTTCTAATTTCAGCAACTGTGAGTGTCTCGATTTTGACTTTGGCCATTTTCTTCATATATTCGCGCCTTTTCGTCCAAATAAGTGCCATTCCAGCATTTTGCCTTCAAGAGACCTAAAAAGTGAAAAGGAACGATATTAAGCAATAACGGATACAAAAGTGATCAAATAAGGACTTAAACGACCCCTCAAAATGGTACCTTTTAAAACCTTATCAATAGGTCCATCGTCCGAAAGGAGGTGTCTGACGTAATACTGGAGGAAGACTCGAATTAGATGACTCCAATTAGAGAATATCTAATAAGTGGCATACTGCCGGAGGATCCGAAGTTGGCTCGAAAGGTGCGCATCAAAGCACCACAATACAGGATCATGGGAAATTACTTATACAGAAGATCTTTTCTATCCCCTTGGCTCCGTTGTGTAGGACCAAGGCAAGCTACCAACATCATCCAAGAAGTGCATGAAGGATCCTGCGGACTTCATGCAGGACCCCGCTCCGTTGTCTCCAAAGTCATGAGGGTCGGATATTACTGGCCTTCGATGCACAGAGACGCTGTCGACATCATTCAGAAGTGTGAAGCCTGTCAAGTCCACTCAAGAGTCCCAAGGCTACCAAAGCAAGATATGACTTCCGTAACGTCCGCATGGCCCTTCAGCCAATGGGGGATAGATATTGTAGGCCCTCTGCCAGTTGCTCCAGGAGGAGTAAAGTTCTTGCTCGTAGCCATCGATTACTTCACTAAATGGGTGGAAGCGAAGCCTTTGGCATCCATCACCGGAAGACACATGGAAAAATTTGTGTGGGAACATATTATCTGTCGGTTCGGAGTACCTCACATCATCATTTCAGATAATGGGAAGCAGTTTGCCGAAGGGGTATTCCCAGTGTTTTTGCAGGGGTCTGAATATCAAATAATTCTTCACTTCCGTTTACCATCCTCAAGGTAACGGTCAAGTAGAAGTTACCAACAGAGACATCATACAAGGAATAGAATGAAGGCTGGGATACAGTCATCACGGTTGGGTAGATGAATTACCTCAAGTACTCTAGGCACATAGAACGCATACGAAGTCAAGTCACGGAGAAACGCCTTTCAGCTTGACATATGGCACGGAAGCTGTCATCCCTTCAAAAGTAAGTGTCGAAACAGAAAGGGTCATGAACTTCAAAACAGCAGATAACGAAGAAAGACTCCGTAGTAACTTGGACCTACTTGAAGAACGAAGGGAAATAGATTCCATTAGAGAGGCTATCCACAAGCAAAAGATTGAAAGGTACTATAACAAGCGAGTCATGCCTTCGACTTTCAAACCAGGGGAATATGTCCTCTGACTAAATAGCGTAAGTAAAGCTGAGTACCAGGGTAAACTGGGACCTACATGGGAAGGACCCTACGTTATTAAGGAAGCCTATGGCAACGGAGCCTATAAGCTGGAAACCTTGGAAGGAGACGCTATTGATAGAACCTGGAATAGCACCACTCTTCGTAAGTTCTACGTATGAAACTTACAATGTCTAAGGACACATTTTATTTGCTTTCAATCAATGTATTTGCATTCTTCTCACTTAGGGAAAGAAGCATTAATGGTAGGCATCTAGTATTCATTTCTTAAAATGATGTAATCCTCCCTACCCACTTAATGATAATAACACATTTCCCTCAAATCTCTTGTTTCGTTCAATACAACAAAGATTTGTCCACCAAGTCGCTTTATAAGTTTCAATGTCGAAGGGATGTACAAAGACTAAACAACATGTCTTGCTCACATGAATAACATCCATCTCAACTTCACATTAACTTTCCTATATGGCCTTAAGGTATTTCAAGCCTTTCGCTGCCCAAAGGATGAACACGGAGTGGGTCACGACCCTCTGTCAGCAGTTAAATTATACGATTGCTAATATTCTTGGTGAAGTAACTACACTCAATGAGGCTATGTATCTACCATACGCCTTAGGTTGTAACAAATATTTTTTACATAAGTAAAAATAAAATGAGAAGAATCACACATGGCAAAATTCGAGCCCTAGTGGCTTCATTGTAGATTAATGACTAGTTTAACTAGTCTAAAACAGGCCATAGCCTTAACGATTCAACAAAATAAAATATTGTCTTAGGCCGTAGCCTACACAAACCACAAGTTAATTGTTTCATCAGGCACGAAGCCTGGAAAGGAACACAGACAATTGTTTTAAACAGGGTACATACCACCCTGGGGATCAAATTACAACCACATGGTTGCCTTCATTAAACCTTGGAATGAGTGGGATCAGCTGAACCTGGGGATGGAACCTGGGGTGATGGAGTCCTCTTGGAGGAAGATGGAGGTTGAACTGTCCTCGGCTTCTTGGCTAGCAGGTCCTCAATTGAGGCCGCTGGGTCCTTCGTCACATCTGCAAGGAAAGGGAATTCTAAAGCAGTTAATTGATTACCTGCATCATCATATTCTTTTTCATGAGTTGCCCTGTAGTACGGAATTTTCTCCAGCACCACTGGTTCCCCAGTCTTAGCAACCTCCTCCAAAGTGGTACACTTGCCATGAAAAATGGCAGCATTCACCACATTCCCAATGGCAATCCCCACATCATCGCTATGGTAAAGTTCCATAGCAATATAGGGGATCACCTTGGTTATCAGGTCCACTCTGTCCTTCTTCAGCATCTTCAGACGAAGGTTCAATCCATCCACCTTTTCTCGGAGCTTGATCTATTGGTCCAGCAACTTTGCCCTCTCTTGTTCGAGGCCTCCACACTTGGATGAAAGATCAGATATCTGCTCCTTATAGCCAACAACCATAGAGCCTTCGATAGTTAACCTGCTGCACTCAGCCTCGCTCGTTGCCAATTGACCTTTGAGCTTTTCATTCTCAGCTCTGAGATCTTGCACCAAGGGGTTCTTATCAAAATACTCCAATGCTTCCTCACACTTCTTCTCCAGGTCTGCATACTTCTGATCCCTAGCCTTCTCCCTTCTCAGCATAACATCCATTTCTTCTCGAGCTTTGGTAACAACACGGAGCAATTCCCTTGTCCTAGCATTGAGTTGGTTGTCAAGCATGCACTGGCGAACATAGCTTTTATCATGAAGATCGCAGAGCCTCTCTATGGACATGTTGTCCATCACCCCCTTCCACTTGGGTGGGATCACATGGCTCACAAGTTGGTGACAAGCTAGGGGAGAAGGAAGCTCATTCATATCAGGAAGTCCTACAACAAATGTACATTTCATTAGCATATTATATTTGGTACCTAATTTTGTTTCACAAGAAAGAAACTTACCATGGATATCATCGCCGCTGGGCCCTTCGATGGCTGGAAATACCACAGCCTTACCCTGAGCACTCTTCTGCCGGGTAGTTCGAGAGGGAGGAGTAGGTAGAATAAGCTTTCTTTTTGAATCAGATTTCACAGCCTTAGCACTGGCACCTTTCCTACTTCGGACCCTCTCACCTATACCGGAGGGTCCTACGATGGCCAATGGTCCTTCGGAGACTGGTTCGTCTGAGTCAGCAATGTTCTCCACCAGCTGATCTTCTACATCTATGGATTCCTTCGACGGAGGAGCAGAGGATACAGGCTCGACAGGCTGGGCTTCCACCTCGTCTTTGTTTATGGAAACCGATGGGGAGCCCACGCCATAGCTTGTCTCTTGGGGATTCTTTGGAAGAAAGCTTACCTCTTTTGCACCTCCAGCCACAACAAAGTTCCTGAACGAAATCTCTGCACAAAGAAGAAAATAAGATAAATATCAGCGAGATAAGTTTTTGTTTCTTATGTTAATTTAAAAAATACACACTTTCTCCATCACAAATTATCTCAGGTACCAACGGAGATCCCTCCCATCTTTCAGCAATGCCAGCCATGAACAGGATTGGCTCAGGGAAGGTCTGGCAGTCAGCTGGATGACGAGCCAAACGCTGATACAATGGGTTTCTTCTCACAGTATAAGGCAATGGATCGGTGAACCTTTTCTCATCATATTGAAAGTCTGGGTTTAACAATGCAGAGTATCCAGGAGGGATAATGGTAGTCTGGATATAAAAGAACTTGCCTTTCCAGTTCCTTATGTTCGTAAAAGGTCTATCTATCAATATGGGCACATCCCTTTCACCCCTCTTGGCCAAGGTCAACCAATCTCCTCCCGGGTATAGATTCAAAAAACCTCTAAGCACAGTCAAGGATGGTTCAAACCCATAAGCTTTGCACATAACAATGTATGTTGTAAGCTTGGCTAGGCCAAAAGGGTTGAACCTAGAAATGTGTACTTCATAATACCGGAGGAATTCTAAGATCAAAGGATGCAAAGGTTTCCTAAGGTTGGAAGTGGTGAAAGCATTGGTATACAGGCCTACATAATTTTTAGGGGCATCAAATATCCCTTGATTTTTACTCGGTAGCATTATTTTATGTTCCTTTGGAATGGGATAATCAGTGAGGAACGCTTTAAGCTCCTCCCTGGTTAGTGTACAGCCTTGTTGTTTTATCACAAATTTTTTATTGGTAGACATGCTACCTTCTAAAGAACATAAAATGTATTTGAAATACAGAGAAGAAGAAGCGCTTTACCTTGTTTGGTCGAAGGCTTGATCGGAAGAAATTTTAGTAGGTGAATAACTTTGGGCGAGAGTTACTTTGTTAGGGGTTTACTGTTTTTTGAATTTTATATACCTTACAAATGTTGCATCTCAGCCCTACACGTGTCCGGACCTATCCCTTTTCTACCGGATTTCAAACCTTTTTTAAATTTTGAAAGGATGTTTACTTTTACCGAGGAAACAGGGGTAGTTAGGATTAATCATGCATTTAATGCGCTCAATATTAACAAGACTTTTCATCTTCGTTCGTTTTTGTGACGAAGGGGAGGTTTCGTTTTTACTTCTGAGTCGTAAGCAATATTTCTTGTTCGTACATATCACTTTCGACTGGGGGGCTTGATGACGTACCCTCCGATCAGGTCGAAGGACCCCCCTTCGGCCTCAGTCGAAATTACATTACGAAGACCCAAGTCTTTCTTCATAAGTCATTGGTGGCGTAAAACCATTCATCATTGACATGGTTACCAGTTGGGAATCCGCCAGCCGACGGCCTATGCCCTTCGGTGTCTTCCCTTGAAGATGCCAAGACAAATAAGAACCTTGACTTGGTCTTCCCCCACGTTCCCACTATGCCCTTAGCTTCCCCGCCAAGTCCGAGATAGTGGGGATGAAGCCCTAGCGGTTACCATAAATCAGGGGATGCCCCCATGATCTCCTAAACGTGTGCTAACACTCTCCAAGCTATTTTCATCACCTATAAATAGGTTGGACGAGTCATTTCAATGGTATGTTCACTCAACAAAGTATTTCACATACATCATATTATCCATAACTCATATCACATACTTATTCACACGCCGAAGGTGGTTCGCAGGGCCCAACCCCTACGCAATCACTTAACGAAGTGTCTACTATTTCTTATTGCAGATTGACTACAAGTTTGGCGCAAGCATATCACCCTTCATACCCTTCGATCACCATCGAAGGCCTGGTCGTACGAATTATTGTACAATCAATCAGTATTCTCAACAACATCAACAGAATCAGCAGAGATATGATCAGATGCATATGCAACAGATTGTAATAATACAAGATTATTGATATCAGCACATATAACATCTTCCAAGAGTCGATCAACATCTTTTCTCAACAATTTCTTTTTACGTTTAGTATTTGTTGGGTCTATTATAGATTTGATGATACAAAACAAGAAGAATGAAATATGAAGGATTAAAAGTAACAAGAAGGGAAACTACAAAAAGATGGAGGATTTGGAAGATTCTAGAAGATATGCTTAAAAGAATATTTAGTTTCCTAATTGTATTATGATTCCTCTTGTAAACCCTAGATGTCTTTAGTATATAAAGAGACATAGGGTCATTAGTTTTAGTAGTACGTATAAGATGTAGACGTCTAAAGGTGTGTGTGTGTGGGAACCTAGGCGTAGGGAAAATGCCTAGGGTTTAGTTAGTTAGTATTAGATCAAGTCTTTGATCTCTATTATAGTTAGTTAGTTAGTTAGTTTATGATAATGAAAAACCTTGTTCATAATAATGTTGATTCTATGTTTGAATATTCCGCCTTCATTATTATGTGTTCCTAGATATAATATTAGACCTCATCTAAGAGCTTACAACGATCTTCACATATGGTATCAGAGCCTGGGGCTCGTGATATCTAGGGATCTACAAGGTTTTCTTGAAGAAGAAGGAAGAAAAATTCGAAGCTGTCAAAAATTCGTAATACTTCTGCAGCACTGTTTTCCAGAAGGCATAACTTTTTATTGAACCGTTGGATCGAGCTAAAATTTGAACTGGAGCTTCTTGGTATATCTATTCACCGAAGGGATTGTCAATCGGAGCTCTCAATCAAAAGTTATAAGCTGTCGAAGTCTGCTGCTGATTTTTCGTAAGGTTACAACAGCACTGTTTTGAAACGATCATAACTTTTTCGTTAACCATTGGATCGTAACAAAATTTTGGGTGGATGCTCTCTATATACTCATCTAACTTTATACCGAAGGGATCTTGCATCTGAGCTTTTATGTGAAAGTACTGCTGAAAGTACTGCTGTGTATTTTCAAAGTACTGTCGATTTCGAAAGTACTGCAGATTCAAGTTTGAAAGTACTGCTCGTGTTTCAACGTACTGCTGATGCTTATATAATCTAAGTACTGATGCGAGGTACTTCTTAAAGTACTGCTTATGTTCACAAAGTACTGCAGATTTTATTGAAAGTACTGCTTCTCGAAGAGATTTGGAGTTAAGGAGAAGTCAAGCATTATTATTGTTATGGTTTTTGGACGACACACACACAGGTTATTTGGTTCACACACAGAGGAAGAAATTTATGTTCTTAAAAGGATTCAAAAAGGCTTGTATTTGATTCATTGAATAAATGATTATGAAGAGGATTATTTATCACTTATTTGAAGGTGAAGTGGAATTACTTGGTTTGTGTTCTTATCATCTAGCTTGATGAATCTAGCAACGTGTGATTTTTCTTATGATGCTCTATGCACACATTGGCTATCACTTGAAGGAGTTACATTGTAGTGCTCAGTGTCTCATACTAGTTGAGGATTTTTGTCAAGGGATTGCTGTCTACTTATATTTGGTAGGTATAAGTATGGAGTTCCGTGGATTGTAAAAGATTTAAGACACAAGTTTGGGAAATTCTACTTCTTCATCAAGTTCGTTATATTTGGTTTTCTTCACAAGTAATCATTACATAAAGCCTACATATTTTGAAGAATCATTGATGTACATGCATCACTTAAGGGGAAGTGTTTGATTTTTACTACTGTTGATCATTATTACTATTGCTAGTAGGAGTTTTCTATTGTTTTGGATCCATTTTTCTTATGATGCGTAATGGTGGGTGATTTTAAACATTGGACGGCTTAGATTGGAAGTATGATATTGGTTCGTGGTGGTCAAGATCATTATTTGCATACATTCCCTATTTGGATAATAACAAAAAGGGGAAGAGATGTTTGAGTGACATGTTTAAGTCAAGGGGAAGATTGTTTTATTCATGGTGAGATCCTTGATCTCAACTTCTGCTACTTCGTCTAGGGAAGTTCGTACAAGAATCGTGTTTGTTTTGTCATCATCAAATAGGGGAAGATTGTTGAGTCTATTATAGATTTGATGATACAAAACAAGAAGAATGAAACATGAAGGACTAAAAGTAACAAGAAGGGAAACTACAAAAAGATGGAGGATTTGGAAGATTCTAGAAGATATGCTTAAAAGAATATTTATTTTCCTAATTGTATTATGATTCCTCTTGTAAACCCTAGATGTCTCTAGTATATAAAGAGACATAGGGTCATTAGTTTTAGTAGTACGTACAAGATGTAGACGTCTAAAGGTGTGTGTGTGTGGGAACCTAGGCGTAGGGAAAATGCCTAGGGTTTAGTTAGTTAGTATTAGATCAAGTCTTTGATCTCTATTATAGTTAGTTAGTTAGTTAGTTTATGATAATGAAAAACCTTGTTCATAATAATGTTGATTCTATGTTTGAATATTCCGCCTTCATTATTATGTGTTCCTAGATATAATATTAGACCTCGTCTAAGAGCTTACAACGATCTTCACAGTATTTGAAATCGATGTTTCTGTTTTCTCGAAAACTGTTTTCATGAGACCGAGTTCCTTGTGAAAATCCCTTTCCCAATATAGTGCACAAGTTTTCAAATTTTTGACATGGGGTAAAAGTCTTTTCTGAAGAATGTCTCTTTGTTCTCGCGCCATTGGCGATTGAAAATGTTCAACTTTTATTTCAGAATGAAATTCAATCTCACGTTCCAAAATTTTGAGGTCAGATAAGAAAGTTTCAAAGTATTTTATAACGCGACAACTTTCGGCTTTTGTTTTAACTTCACTAAGTGAAGGTAAATGACCATTAATTTGTGCACCATTGTGTTTGGGACTAACTTCAAAAACTGGTGTGATAACAAAAGGTTTGTTAGAAGTATCTTGTTGTGTGACAAAAGTTACGGCTTTTGAATAGTTAAATGGTTTGTTATAAACGACATTTTCCATTTTTAACCGACTCTCGTCATCAGCATCTAATTCCTCCATACGATTATATTCAACAACAGTCATAATTGAATCATCAATTCTATGTTCTGCACTGTAAACTTAAGGATTTGGTTTGAATGCTCTGTTTGAAAATTTAGGTTTGTAATCAACGAGAATCGGTCCATATCCATTTGGATTAGGTTTAAAAGTAAACTTTTGAATAGTTGTGATTGACTCACCATGTTTGTAAACAACATTTCGAAACTCTTTGATTTTGGTTTGTAAGTCGACAATTTCTTCAAGATAGTTATCTATTCATTTCGTGGAATGCTTTTTGTACTCAGAGAACTGTTTTTGACAAGTAAACAACTCATCCTTGGCTTTTTGAGTTTCCAAAGTAAGAGTGTTAATTTGTTGTTTATGTTCATGTTTCAGTTGTTCTATTTGAGACAATAAAGCATTCTTGGAAGCGGCTAGATCACGTATCTGTCGTTTTAATGATTTTTCGTTTTGATGAGATTTAGCAAAAACGACTTCAAAACCTTCTTCACGTTTTTCTTGAGTCTTAAAAAAATTGATTTGTCGAATTAAGCATTTATTATCCCAAATTAACAGTGCATTTTTAACAGTGCAAATTTTTAAACGAGAGTGTTGGTCTTTAATTAAGGTCAGGAGCTCAAATTTCTATTAGACAGAAGCTCATCTTGTTCAACGTGAGTCTCATCATGATCATTATTTAGATCCTCAAATATAACCACGGAGTCAACTTGATTATCAATATTAACCATAAGGTTATCTTGATCGTCAAATATAACTACGGGATCTATTTGATAATCATCTAAATGAGATGTGGATGGCTCATGTTGAACATTCTGATCCTTGTCGGATGAAGAAATTGACGGAGATAACAGATCAGGGATGAGTATATTTTGTTCCGGTACCTGAGACAAGCCATTAGTGTCATACACTGGGCCTGTGTCACTCATGTGTAGAGCTTGCATTTGTGCCATCAACATTACTGCTGCATTAGCCTGCAAGTCCTCCATATCATCATCAGAATCTGCATCTGCCATAAAACTCTGTTCCTTGTTGGTAAGAGTTCCACCAGCTTCATCCTTGAGAGCCAAGAGCAACGCTTCTTTGTGATAAGCACTGCCTCTTGTCCTCGGCTTAGGACATGCATTAGCCAGGTGACCCTTCTCATTGCAGTTATAACAACGAAGACCATTAACCCCATTCTGAGCATTCCCCTGTTCAACCACTTGACCCCTTTGTTGTTGCGGAGCACCCATGTTATTCCTTCCAATAGCATTAAACCCTTGACCACCTACCATCTGACGACCATAACCACGGTTCTGAACTTCAACGCGTCCATTGTTCACAACATCTTGATTCCTTGTGTTGGATGATGAACGAATGCGATTGTTGGATTTGTTTGTATACCGACCGAAGGCTTTAGCAATCATGACAAATCCTTGTTGCAATTCATCAAAAGCAGCAGAGTCCTCATCAGCTTCACTGTAAAGTGCTTGAGCATTGTTGTTGTTGTATGGAACCAATTGAGTTTGTTGAGGTTGTTGCTGTGATGGATCATATGGTGTGATGGTTGTCGTTGGTTGAGGAGCGGGTTGAGGAGTTGTTTGAGGAGGAAGATTAGTTTGAGCCCACAAAGCAACTTGTTGATTGTCCGGAAGTGACTGTGAAGCCGGGAGTCCACGGATAGCCCTCTCTTTGTCAACTTCTTTTTGGTGAGGCTTCAGATAGTCGTACAACAATCCCTATGTAGCATGATGAAGATTCTTATCTTGACGGAGAAAAATGACATACTTCTCCCATTCCGGACCAAGACTACTTAGAAACTTAGTGTTGACAGCAATTCGAGGCATGATGATGTTGTGTTTGTCCAAATCATTAATGATGTCTGAAAAGCGATGATGATATGACTTTAATGTCTCTCCTGGTTCAATCATGAAGTGTTCATAGGCCAAGTAGATTTTGGATTCCATGTCTTCCTGATTGAGTGTTGTGCCTTCCATAAGAAGATGAATATGTTCCCACATTGCTTTAGCTGTCTTTTGAGCATCAACACTTCGAAGGATCGGATTGGGTAGTCCCAAAAGGATGTATTGCATTGCTAGTTCATCGGCTTCAAAATATAGAAGTTCATCACCAGTGAGGTCTGAGATAGTTGCAATGTTGGTAAAAACATCTCTTGGTGGATTGGCAGCAGGATCTGTGGGTGTGACAACAGTAGGCATCTGGAATGGACCTTCCATAATGACATTCATTAAGAACTTTCCATGTGGCTTCTTTAGATCACAAAACCTAAAGAACCTTATCACCCATTGATCATAATTTCCGAGAGTGAGCATTGGAGGTCTATCAAGTGAGCCAACTTCATGAATTGATTGTTGGCTACTTAAGGCTTCACACATTTTGCCAAACCATGTTGGTTCCTTCATAGTACTCCTGGATGGATGTTGATTGTAGAAGTTTGTGTAAGGTTGTACTTGAAGACTAGGTGGTGGTTGAACCATTTGTGGTGGTGGAATTTCTCCAAGTTGTGGAGTATGTTGTTGATTAAATTGTTGTTGATGATTAAATTGTTGATGTTGTGGACTTAGTTGTTGTTGTTGTTGTTGTTGTTGATGATAAGTGTAAGGAAAATAGCTAGAGTATGGTGGTTGTGACATGTTGAAAACTTGTGTTGTTAAATGGATCTTTGTAGTCGAATGAAACGTTGTTGATGAAGTATCCTTAGGCGTAGAAACCACGTAAAGGCAAAGTAACACTTATGCGTAAAAACACCAAAGTTACGCGTAACAGAAAAAGTTACACGTAGGATTAGCTTACGCGTAAGTAATGAGAAAACACTAAAGTTATGCGTAAACAGAAAGTTAGGCGTAGAAAACTTAGGCGTAGGATTAATTTATGCGTAAGACAAAGCTTAGGCGTAAGAATAATCTTATGCGTAATGAGGTCTACGCATAAGTTTGAGCTTATGCGTAAGATTAGGTTTTTGCCCAAAAGATCTTTTACACTATCACAGTGTAAATGATATCCAAAGTCGAAGTGTTTTCAGGCTTATCCAAACAAGAAAACACTGAGTAAACCACGAAAACTGAAGATCAAACCAAGGATGAGTTACGCGTAAGATTAGGGTTTCCTTACGCGTAAAAAATAGCCAAAACTGATTTCTGCCAACTGATGTTTCCAAACCAGATTTTTGTGATGAAATAGCTTCAATATCACCAAAATAACATAAAAGTGTGAAACTTGATGATCCAAAACTTCAAAACACCTTACACGTAAAGTTGAACACACGTATAAAACCAAGCTTAAAAACAATGATCCACACGTAAAGTTTGAAACATTTTGCTAAAAACAGATATTTTAACGCCTTAAAACGTTGAAAGTACAAGAATCTTGGATTGAAAAGTGTAAAAAAAATGTTTTTAAGCGTAACAAAGTAGGAAACTGTTTTTACGCGTAAACCACAAAACTTCAAAAACAAAATATGTTCACCCAACTATTTGGCTCTAATACCACTGTTAGGTCACCATATTAGTAACACAAGCATCAATAGAAGAAATAGAGGAGTGATCGGATGAACAATCATACAAACACACACGTATGAATAAATGAAGTGTTATGCGTAGGAGTGAAATGTGTAACTTGAACAACCAACCCTCAAGTGAGGGTTTACAAGAGGTATTTATAGGAGGGAACTAGGGCAACACTCCAAGTTCCCATCCTTTTACTTATTGGGCTTGGCCTAGGCTTATGGGCTTTCTACATAAGCCTAGCCTTGATTAATAACATAAAAGCCATATTTAGCTAACTATTACATATGAATCACTAACACTTGAAATATAGTTTAGGAGTGATTCCAACAAAAATAACAAAATTACATAAGTCATTCTTAATCTTGTTCTTCAGTTATCCCCATCAGCTCTAGCTTCACTTTCTTTGTCAAGAGGAAGTGTTTTTCACCCCTCTTGTTGATTTCATCCTCTAATATCTTTACAAGTATGAGTCATTAAGGGGTCTTTTCGGTTAGTGTTGAATCTTGAGGATGAAGAGAGTTTAGGATGTGCATTTCAGAGACTCTCTAAAAAGCCGGTTCACCATATGCATCAGTGAAAAAGATTCCATGCTAAGGCTATTCAATTACTTTACGTTTTATTCAAATGGAAATCCCTAAGAAGGAATTCTATTGCAGTGAAGTCCAATAATGAAAGGTTCGGGTTCAGAGGGAATCATGGATCTTTTCCTGTTATTCATCTTTGGAGAGGTCTTAATAGGATTCTGAAGAGTGATAGGCATTCTTGTATAAATTTCAAGGAATTTTTCTTGTTGCCTGATTTCTTCAAATCTTTTTTTTCTATGGTTGAGTTCAGTTCAATAGCATTAGCCCTTTTCTTTTTGGTCAAGACATAAAACATCATTTTCCCATTCCTTATACTTAAAGAGTCCTAGTTTGAACAGTAGTGATGACTTCATAGTTTGAGTCATCTGTATATATTTAATAATGGTCACTTTGATTCATTAGTTAATGTTGAATCTTGAGGATGAAGAGAGTTTAGTATGTGCATTTAAGAGACTCTCTAAAAAGACGGTTCACTAAAGGCATCAGTGAAAAAGATTTCATACTCAGGCTATTCAATTACTCTACATTTTCTCTTAATGGAAACCCTCAGAAGGAAGTCTAGTATAAATCACTCCAATAATGAAAGGTTCAGGTTCGAAAGGAATGATAGATCTTTTCCTGTTATTCATCTTTGGAGAGGTCTTAATAGGATTCTGAAGAGTGAGAGGCATTCTTGTATAAATTTCAAGGAATTTTTCTTGTTGCCTGATTTCTTCAAATCTTTTTCCTAGATTTGAGTTCAGTTCAATAACATTAGCCCCTTTCTTTTTGTTCAAGACATCAAACATCATTTCCTATTCCTTATACTTAAAGAGTCCCAATTCGAACATCACTGATGACTTCATAGTTTGAGTCATCAGTATATATAATAATGGCCACTTTGAGTAGCTTGGTGTTTGGAATGATCTTGATGTCAGTGATTACCCCTAGGCTTCCTGACAAGCTCCATCATGTGCTTGTAGCATTCCTACACACTCTTCCTCTTGAGTGCCATTTCTTTTAGTTTCTCCTTAGCTGCCTTGAGTTCTTGAAGTTCAAGAAGTTTGAATTCTCTGGTTTTTTTTTGAGAACTTGCTTAGTTGCCCAAACATCTTCATAAGGTACTTTGGCTATTTCTTTGGCAAAAGCAACATCATCTTGAGCAACTTTCTTATTTCATTTCCTCAGCTTCAAGGAGCTTACTTGGTTCATTCCTTGTAGCCTTAATGATAACCCAGTGTCCAGTTGGTAGTCAATTAGTTCAGAGTCCAATGAAGATGAAGATTAACCAAATGCATTTGGGGGTGTGCGTGACACATGGAGTGATCAATGCATTTTACATACACCTTACATTGCCTAAATTGCTTGATTGTACACTGTTATTATCCTTTATATAAGCTACTTTGAGGTGCTTTGTGATTAGGTGGGTTATGCGTAAAAAAGAGTTGAGATGATGATATGACCATAAAAGAATGAAGGATGAATGTTATATGATTCATAACCTACGAAGACTGGACGTTTAAAAGTTGCACAAGAACAATACCGATACAACGTTATTAGCAGAGGTGCTATATCTTTCCTAAGAGTTTATTTGGAACGTAACCCATGTCGAACAAGAATAGTACCGATACTAAGTCATTTAGTGGAGGTATTACATTTTTTCAGAGAATTGCTTAAAGGAATGTGTAGAATGGTTTGCGTTTTATAATATACGTAAATATACGATAGCAAGACTCGACCGACCAATTTAGTCAATCCACTCTCTAACCAAGAGTGAAAATCCCAAAGGGTCAAATAAAGTCAAACTATATATATTTCCGGAAGTAGTTGATATTCCCGGGTCGTTTATATCCCAACGAAGTGTGAAATAAAAAATCGGATTCAGTTCATGATCGGGTGATTGAATAGACGAATATTTTGGATTTTGGTACTTAAAGCATAAGTTATAAACTAGAAAGCACATATAAGCACATAAATCAAGAAAACAAAGCACTATTAAATCCTAACGCAAATAAAACTAAAGACGAACTCTTAACGGGAACTCAAAGAGCGTAAAAACCTAAATTATCAAATTTTAACCCTAAAAGTGCAAATTTATTTTCTAAAAGTCCTAAATGATTAAAAATAATTTTAGAAAAAAAGATTTGTATTTTTCTGATTTTTATTTTATTTATTATGAACTAAAAACAATTTCAATCTAAAAATATTATAAAAAATACTAAACTAATTTAGAAAAATCTAAAAAAATGCTGAAAAGTACTTTAAGTTATGAGGATCCTAGGAAAAATAAAATGGATGGACCAGATTATTCAAATAAGCTATAAATAAGCTAAAAGGAATGAAAAACTAAACTTGAAAAATCTGGTTAAATAATTAAGCACTACACCCTAGAATTGTACGTCCTTAGGGCGCAATTGGTTGTGGTATGTGTGCCAAGTGGTTAAGAATGGTTGAGTTCTAGGGTTCGAGCCTGGCTCACTGATGCAGGTTTTACTGACAAGGTTTAATATTTATAATTTGTCGTTATACCTATGGTCTACCCTAATGCACTAACGGGCAGTGTACCCAATCGTGTGTAGTGTAGTATTCGGTAAAACCGAGGTCGTCTCAAGAGCTATGTGAGTGGATTCTAATTAAGTCTAGGTGTCACAGATTTTAAGGTTTTAAGGTTGAAATGATTAACTACTAAAGCAAGAAAATAAGACAAGCAAGTAAAGGCGAGGGTTGTGATCAATAGAGAAGAAGTGTGCTAACCTAGTTAGTCATACTATCATGTTAAGTTTATATTTAATTAATTCCAATTGCTTCAGGTGGGGGTTTAGGTTGCTAGGACAACATTTGGCCACTTCATCCTAACCTATCAGCAAAGGCCTTCCACCGGAGATCAAGCTACTACCCTTGAAATTCCAGTTGTTTTTAGTCCCCTAAGCTGAGTCATTAAGTTCCGCTACATGAAAGATTCATAACAATGAGTGCCCGGGCGCTAGCATCTTAAACACTCATCCCTAACTTCTTAAGTTCATCCAAACGGTAGGTGATCAGTTGGTCAAATCGCAAAAACGAAGAAGGGTCGTCAGTTGGTCAATTCTTACCCTTCCCACTCAGTCTACCTACTTAGGGTTAGTTGGTCATATCTCCTAAGTAACTAGCTACTACCGCCATTCAAAATTACCGAAACAAGGGTAGCTAGCAACAAACTATGCATGCATACACTAGAAACAATTATACGGAAGCAATGTAAACATAAACAAAACAATCAAGGAATCATAACTAGGCTAGCACCAGAGGTGCTTAGCCGCTCATATTAACTAAAACAATTGATTCAATGTTTAACATATCGGAATACATGAATTGAAAGTAAAGAAATGATAAATTGCTAATGCTTATCGTTAGGGAGTGATTTCTCCTTTGGAGATGGCTCTGTATGCTCCTCGAGATATGCCTTCAACCTCCTACCCACGTTCTCTACTTTTGTGTGTGGAGTGAATGAATAGAAATGCAGAATTTTGGGCGGTATTTATAGGCCAGATCTTGTTACGGCGTAACTTAAGTTGAGAGTTACGCCGTAACATCCATTTCTTCGTATTTTGCTCTGGAAAAGCTGGTTACGGCGTAACATCAGGAATGAGTTACGCCGCATCTTCAATAAATCATGGTTACACCGTATTTATGGAATGAGTTACGGCATAGCTTGCAGCGGCACGGAACATCATTTGACCTAATTAGTTACGGCGTAATCCTAGGAGGGAGTTACGCCGTAATCTTCAGTTTAGTTGGTTTTCTGAGCCACACTTCTGTTACGGCGTAATGTGAGAGGAGAGTTACGCTGTAACATCTTCAAAATATGCATACTATCATATATCTTCAATAAAATCTCCAAATCCGCGTCTTATTAGCTCCAATGCTCGTAATTTACCTGAAAGTGAAATACAGATAAAAACAAGCGTAAATCCATATAAATGATATAAAATACGAGCATTATCGGGGTAAATTGACACTTAATATTCAGGACTATTTGATGTTATCAAATATCCCCCACTTGAACTCTACTTGCCCTCAAGTATACCTTATTAGATAGATTCTTAAAAAGATATCTCCCATTACCTGGAAAATATAAGTTTACAAATCCCTTATGCTTCAATAAAACAAAGCGAACACCTCACGAAATGGGACCAAAACACTCAAATCTCTCAAATTTTCTAAGTGTCAATTTCGAGGTGATCACTCAACGCACAGTCATAGCATGTATTATATCATAAGCTTGGCGGTTACACAAATCTCCACCGCTGGAGTTAAAGACAAAAAAATTCTCGAAGGCAATATGGGTGGACACGACAAAGGTTAAGGGTGAGTCGTCATTACTAACATGGCACAGTGAAGTGGAAAAAATCAATGATACTTGACCAAATCCATGGCCAAGACACCAAAGATTGCTCGCTGCATCACCTAGACACGTTTCATGACTAAAGGGTAGGATAAAACATGGGATAAAATTGGTGTAAAATAAAATCAAGCAAATTGTCTAAATCTATAACCAAGTCATCACCGCTTACCGTTCATCCAAAGCTCAAGTTTCGAAGTTAAGAAACTGGATCATGATAATACCAGGTAGATGTGCCATTAGAGGACGTCATGATGGGCACATTACCTTTTCTCCAACTGTTGGCGTAATTACCAAATTCATTCTTCAAATGTAACCAAGGTGGCCTCCTCGATACTAAATCTATAATAAGATCATAACATAGTGCTTATAACTTAGCACTTTACAATCAATAACTATTTTTTTTTCGAATCACTTTTTTTTCACGTAACAACTAAACATAACATCCCCCCACTTGAGATGAACAATATGAGAATTTGGGGGGTCTTCAATGATCTTAAAGAATATGTCGTCGAAAGCGTGATTCCCAAACCTTTCCACTTGAACCTTGAATTTAGGAAAACAATGACTTTCCAATTACAAATAAAGACTACAAGGTAGGCTAAGGTGTATGGGTGTAACGAAACAATATGTTGGGTGAACAAAATGAAAGGAATGGCTCAGATGGGTGTATCTAGGGGTATCTTGCACTAAAGGTGAATGCAACAAAGGGTTTAACAAAGGGGTCGAGAAGTCGAGGTGATTAATTGATAGACACACAATGATAGGCTATTTGGGTGATAATCCTATAATACTGCCTTCTTAAACTGAAAAGTCTAAATACATCGAGCTAACTCAACATACCTCGTCTATGGTCTCGAAATGATGCAAAGGCCAAGTTCTAAAGTTTACAAGCTACCGACACACTCATAATTTGGTGGATTTGGGGTAAATAATTGGAAACGGATAAGGCTAATCTTACCATATAATATCAAGGGTTATAATGTGCTCGGATAAGGTCTAATCTAGCTAGGTTAAGAAAAACATGTCAAAATTTTAAAAATGACATAATTTTTCAAAATAAACTAGAAAAACAAGGGCAAAATAAAGTTCAAAAGACAATTCTAATCCCGTCCCCCCACTTGAAGTGTACAAAGTCCCTTTTGTACTAAGCGTTAAATAAAGGTGAAGAGAAAAGTAGAATTAGAGCGAGAACTTCCCTGAAATTTGCTCCAAAAAGAAAGAAGGCCCACGAAAAGAATCGTGCCTTCGCATAAGCATCCATGAGCAAACTTCAATCCCTCAAATCACCCTACCGACAAGCATAATTCTAAAAAAGAAAAAGAAAAATGAAAAAGAAATCTTACTCACTTTCGTAAGAATCACGGTTGCATTTAGTGTATGCAACAAGCCTTAAAAACCACTTGGTGTCCCAAGTGGACGAGTGTAGTCTCGTGAGGGCTTACAGGGAACATACCCACAAAGTTCATTTAAAAACTAATAGAAGGTTATTGTGTGTAGGATCGAATATATTATTGTGTTGATGATTCGGATGGTCTTGGATGATCAAAATACATGTTTGCCATAGTTAGAGAGTTAGTAGAGAGAGAGGGTGTTCTTGCTAGAGGTTTACACAAAGTATGAAATATTAGATTAATGAGAAGCACCACCCCTTCCATGGATGGAAGGGGTATTTATACTTACAGACTCAACGACCTCCTATCGGCCTGTGGATCAGGGATACAGTGGGTAAAGACCCGTCCTTCCTCCACGGTGTTGCACTAAGCTATACTACGCTACAAACTAATAAATAAACTACTAAATAACGTGACTAACGACAAGTCTACGAGCTAACTTATGCTAGATAATATTTGGGGTGACCGACTCTTCACTATGGAATTTTCTAATTCCTAACAATCTCCCCCTAAGGGAGGTCACCCCATGTTTTACATTTCGAATCCTAGCATTCTATTCTTGTCTTTAGTTCTGAGCTCGTAGACTTCAATTCTTCAAGTTCAACAATCTTTGTGCTTTTGTAGCGATTCTTCAAAGTCCACATTGATTTGTACTTTTAGTGGAGGCCTTTAACTGATCCACATCTTGATGATCTTCGAGCTTTCATTGAGATCATCAGCCACAGTAAATCTCTGGATCACCCTTTATTGTGTTGCCATCATGTGAAGTTGTGACTTTTGGACCGACATGCTCAAACTTTCTGGATCATGACATCTTTCATCAGAGTAGCGGACGCTTTACTGACTCATGATATTTGCAGCAGCGTAGCAGAAGCATAGTATAGAAATATCAGAGCCAGGTTCTGTAGATATGCACCAGTCATGATTTCTTCAATTAAGTGTGGATGCTGTGAGCATGCGGCTTTGGATTGACTCCTCAATTCTGATCAGCTGCAACCGTCCAGATGTACCTGCAAACAACAGTTAGCAATAAAACACACGAAAGTGTCTTTGATCACATTCGTCAAATTGAGGTACACGGCCCACGGTTCCCCGTTGATCAGTACAAGTACTGCCTGTGATCAGGTAGGATTCCTAAGAATCTCCTTAACAGGGTTTCGCAGCTGTTCTAGCTGTTCTCAAACCGGAACGTCTCAAAGAAGACAACACGGAGTGAGTGAACCAGCGAATTGAGATTCACTGATTGATGAAAAATGATTTGAAAAACAATCGCGTATTGCTTGAAGAAAGAGTTTTGCAATACGACGAAGGTTTTATGAGAAAGATCAATTTTCAAACAAAATACTTTTTGTATTAGAGAATGAGTACACATTCGACGTGCTAGCGAAAAGAAGAGATTCGCACATCGAACGGTTTTTCTAAAAGTATTTTTCAATCAGAGATACTTTTTGAATTTGAAAACATAAGTACACATTCGACGTGCTAGAGAAAAGAAGGTTTGCACATCGAACGGTTTTTCCAAAAGTATTCGTCAATTCCATTCCTGGACCAAGGTTGATTCACGAGTGAATCGCCCCATCGTTTCTATCCATTTGTCACAAGTTTGATCTTTTGCAAGATTTCACATGTCACCCACCAAGAGCTTGTTTGATGTTGGCTCTAGAAGGATTTCCATCTTCATTGTGAATATTTAACATATCACTCAGATGTTCTGGCAATACCACAAGGATAATGCGTAGGACTCTTAATATATTCTTACTTTCCACATTGTGTGAAACAGCAAGTCTTCATAAATATAGTGTCCTAACGAGATATTGTGGATGATCTCTTGGCTCTAGACTCAATCGTGCATATTTGGTTCCTGTGCCGGAGACTAGGGAGAGGGTCTCCTTCTTCAATATCAACAATCTCTAAGAGAAAGTCGATAGATTATGCCGGTTCCCCGTGAGAATGAAACAAGCCCTTTTAAGAGGAACTTGAGTAGTTTGGGAAGTTTTAGTGCAGTGCGTCACTGGGTCCATGACGTCTTGTCTTCAATACCAGTGTTACCTTAGTAACAACCAGTAGCATATGTATTGAACCCGGTTTCTGCCCTAAGGTTGAATTGATGGAGGGCTATTTCTTTTCACCCTTTTCATATTTAATTCTTTTTCATTCTTCAACCCCTTCAGTGCTTACCGAGACTTCATCACTAGAACCTTGTTGGGTTTATTCCAGTACTAGCTCTGTCTCAGTCCGCACTCTTTCCATATCTCACTTTTCTCCTTTTTCATCATACCTAAAGACTCTACACTATCTAGTGGATTGTCCCTGGGTAGATCCCTCCGGTTCTGGCGGATCGTGGGAACGAATACCTAACCTAACCATCCTTACAACTCCATGCATAAAGTAAATTGGTCGGTCTTTTGGTATTGTTCTTTCCTTCATGAAACCAATCGAAAAATCATTTGGAAAAACAATCAAGGTACTTGTGATACGAGATCAAAGCATTTTGTACCTTAATAGTTTTGATCATTTAGAAAACCTCCCCCTCAACATGTGCGTATGATTTAGAAATTGTTTAGCACAAGGAGGCAAGAGGACTTTGAAATATTTTCTTTGATCACAATTTTCATACGAAAAAACCATTTGATTTTCATGGTAAAATTCTCCCCCTCAATATGTGCGTAAGATATTTTAAAAACATTTTTATCACATAGAGGCAAGAGTTCATTTGAAGCACATCCACGATTACAAAAGCCATTAAGAAAACCATTTGAAAACTCAATCAAGGTACTTTATAAGTCTCTTTTTTAAAAAAAACTTTTGTACCTCGATAGTTATGCTCCCCCTCAATATGTGCTTCGAGATTTGAAAACGTTTAGCACATATGAGAGAGCAGCCTGCACAACTAAATCAAAACGATCACCTTTTATCAAGTTTCATTATTAAATCACAAATTCTCCCCCGATCAAAAATATCAAACCCTTTGAGATTTTGGATCCCAAGTGATTTAATTAGGTTTAGAAACCATGGGAGAAAATGTGGCCTTGTTTAAATACTCATCTGGTTTTTGGATAAATCCTCCTCCTCAACATGTGCATTATGTATATTGAAATCGTTTGGCACATGGAGGCAGGAGTGCCTTTAAAGGACTAAAACCAATTCCATTTAAAACAGATTTGAGATTTAAATCACGATCTCTACCCCGATCAGAAATATCAAACCATTTGAGATTTGTGATCCCAACTGATTTAAATCATTTAGAAAAAATTGGGGAAAGACGTGGCAAGATTCAATTTTGAAAGATGACAGATAAGGACCATTTTAAGACATTAAAGATTGTTAGTGTCAGGTATGATAGTTTTTTTAAGAGATCTTTTAAGTAAAACAAAACAATTTCACAATCAAACAAGAACAGAAAAAATTTCATTTTGAAAGACCTTGATTCTAAAGAAAAAAATCATACCATGACATAACATTAAATCTTTAGATCACAACTTATTATCGTACAAGACGGAAATTTTGTGAAGAAATATTGTTTGAAAATAATTTATTTTAAATCACTCTCCCCCTCAATCCATGACAGAAGTCAATAATTGAGTGACTTAGGTTTTGTTAAATAGAAGTCCGGTGATTTTCAAATTTTAGTCCAATTTATTTTCAAAACAATATTTTTTCATTTTCAAAAACAATTTTATTCAAAGTTTTAGAAAAATGGTATCATCACTATTATCCCTGCACAAAGATACGTTAGGTGGATGAGAAGCTTCCGTTTTTGTTGCTGTAGGGTTTGGAAGAAAAACCATCTGTAGATGCAGTGAGACTTCTTTTTACGTTGCATTTTGAATGCCAACTGAGGTCAGATTAAGCTCCGTTTCTTCAATCACTTAGAAGAAAACCATCTGCCGATGCAGTGAGACCTCTTACGTTACATATATGCCAACTCTCCATAGAAGTCTAATTAAGCTCCGTTTCTTCATTTGTCAACCCAAGATATAGTTACCCTTTCCTTTCGGCATCCAATCATCTTCAATTGTGGGATCCGGATCGGGAACATTATTATATACCAATATACCTGCATACATTAGTGAACACACACAGATATATGGTGGTCGACATCACCCAAACAGCAATCGACTAATAAAAGTCAATGTAACATATCAATCAGATCATATAAATGTATGGGAATAATGTGTACATCAAACTCTAATCATCTAATCCTAGCAATCATATCCTACGCACCTAGTCCTTCAACATAGGTTAACATCATTTTTAATTAAGCATATTAGGATAATTAAGAAAGATCGTTAGATGATATAGGTTTGAAAACATTCTCCCCCTCAATCAATGACTCATTTTTTTGAAACATTTTAAAAGCGCAGAAGTCGTTGATTGAGTTTGCAAATTAATACGAAAACTCTGATTCTGATTGATTTTTCAAGCAACTCATTTACCACCATTTTGAACACAACAAATATTTTTCTGAAGAATTATAGACGGAAAAACATTTGTGTAGGAACAGCAGTCCTTCGACATACTTTCCTCATTTAGTTTTAGGATAAGTGCACGAAATATTTGAAAATTAGTTTAGCGTAGCACTTTCCTTTCTTGAAAAACGGGTTGCTATCAGAAATAATAGCAAGCCATCGTTTAAGCGCGGGTTACAGTCTGAAGTAACTGTAAGCCATTTTTTAAAGCGCGGGTTACAGTCTGAAAAAACTGTAAGCCATTTTTGAGACATGTTTAGAAAAAGAATATTTACACCTCCTGCTCGAACTTCATCTATGATCCCGTGCCATTATTTAATGACATTTCTAAGACCGCAGATGTTATCGATACCAGGAGACATATCTTGAAAAACAATATTTTTGGTATTTTTCTAATTTTATAATTTTTATGGGTTTTTGTTGATTTTATATTTTTCTATTTTGTTTTAGTTGGTTTTATATTTTTGTATTTTGTTTTTATTGGTTTTATATTTTTGTATTTTGTTTTCTGATAAATATTTACAAAGATAGAATAGATGATATAGTTAAAGAAGATGATGATACGAGTACCGAGATAAGGATATCGAGCAGCCCCGTTGTAGAAGATAGAAGTCATCATCCCTAAAACTTTCACCACCAAAGCTTCCGAGGCTCTTGCATTGAAGAAAGAAATTGAACCATCTGAAAGTGAGACTCTGGCAGCTTCCCCCCAAACCGAAAATCCTTTGGATGAGCAGATTCGAAGCTCTATTTCAAGCTTTCCTTAGCCAGGTGCACAGAGATGCACACCATAATCATAAATCCCGCTGCTCCATTTAAGAACGATAATCAAGGTTATTCGTTCGGGGTTATATCATCCAGTAGAAGAACATCAACGTTTCATCCCACTCTTTAAATTTCTTCCCAAATTTCATTACCACTGAAGTCTGAAATGATCCATTCCAAACGATGTCAAGAGAACACTTCCCTCGTGTAGTTGAAATGATGCAGTCCGTCTCTTAGTTTAATGCTCAAGAACTCTCCCGAATACACTTCATGAGGGGAATGAAGAACACCTTCCCATGTTCACATTTTTCTTCCCTGATGAACGTGTATGAAGCTCAAGAACCCGAAGTACACCAATATCCAAGAACTCTCCCGAATACACATCATGCCCGGAGAGAAAACACCTCCCCAATGTTTGTGGTAAACAATGGCTTTCTTCCCTGATGATCGTGTATGAAGCTCAAGGACCCGAAGTACACACATTCCCCAAAGAGAGAACAACCGATAACATTGAAGAAGCAGGCCGAATCACTGATTATCTCTGCGGATGACAATCTCTGCGGATGTCAACTCCGGAATAAGTGATTATATCTCTGAATCACTGATTAAGCCCTCAAGTGAGACAGCTGAGTGCCCCCAATGTACACAATTCTCTCTCCCCTGATGATTGCGATAACATCGACATCATCACACACCAGTGTACCTCTTTTATCTTCAGAAACTTTCATTTACATCACTTCCCCCACGACGTTGGAATAAGAACACTAAACGCTTTGATGAGTAAAACCTTGAGTTTCTCTGCGGTCATGACATTTGTTTTCCCGAGATAACTTCAATCACTTAGAAGTATTAAGTCCATCAAGTTTACTCGCCATGAGTCAAACCTTGAGTTTCTCTGCGGTAATAACATTTGTCTTCCCGGGATATCTTCAATTACTTAGAAGTATTAAGTTCATCAAGTTTACTCGCATTTAGATACGTGTCTCCTTCCCCCTTGCTGGTTTTGACACTTCAGAATCAGCAACATATTATAAGCCCAAATACTTGAAATCTTTATGAGAAGAACACTTGTAATCTTGTAGGAATCAACTTGCTGAAGAATATGAGCAAGTCTAATTGGGGATTAAATTCGACATTTCACTCTCCCCCAATTAGTGCTCTCCCCTAAACCGACAATCTATTTGATAAATGCTCAGATTAAGAAGAAGTCTTCAGATAATCAAATGCAACGCGTCTTTAGTCTTCTAACATGTAGCAAAAAATGTAGAACCGACTGTAGACTCGACCTTCTTCAAGATTGTCCAGTTGGGGAATAGATAGTTAACATCTTCGACTCACCAAAGCACAAGAACATCACCAAAAAGCTTCCCAATTAACTTACATCTTGCAAATCCCCTTAATTAAGATCCCTCCCAATCAAACAAGAACAGAAAGATGTTCATCAAGGAAATCAGCAATCAGCCCGCAGCGAGCACACGAAATGGTAACACCAAGCAAATAATCACATCAAATAAGAACAGAAGGTTGTTCGGAATCATCATGTTGATGTGTACGTGAAGCATTAACCGGAAGCACTTTGTCAATAAACTCATATCAGCTTGTGAAGATGTCAACTAACGGCTCTTAGAAGAAAGAAAACTTCATGTAAAGATGACCCGATAAGAAGAGGCTCGGTTCTTACATGAGTTTAGAGCCGTATGACCATTTAAATTCTCAGATATCGATCAACCATGCAGAATTATCATACTTCTTCTCCCCCTCAAGAATTGCATATGGAGATGCCATTCTTGATTAAATAAGTGAAAATCATCCGAATGTTCTATTCACACTTCTCTCCCGCAAAATCAGCACATGATGTCGCCATCGTCCTTATAGTAGAGCAAGTTGAATAAGAAAACAATCAATGGTAGCCCGGTTCACTTGATGACTGAAGCGCATGGAAAAAGTATGAAGCATGTTGATGAGAATGGTCATTAATAAGAAGATTTCTCTTCTTCAGAAGATAAAGCGCACTGACACGTACACTTTTCTTTTCTTTAGGGTACGAGGCATGAACTGTAGTGTTCATACGTCATAAGAAGATTTCTCTTCTTTGGAAGATAATGCGCACTGAAACGTACACATTTATTTTCTTTGGAGTACGAGGCCTGAACTGATGTGAACAGATGTCATTATCTCTCTTTTTTCTGCTCTTCTTAGCAAAACATGTAATCATCCCCATTATCATTCTGTAGGCTCTTTGTCGTGACAACTGATGGAGAAAACCCGATATAATGAATTTGACCCTGAAGTAAACTACCCCGAACTCATGACTTAAATTTGCACATATGTAACAAAGAGCGGTGTCGAGAATTCATGCCCATTAGAATCTCTAAGTACTCTATACTCTTCACCCAACCAACCATCAAGTAATAGACGTACATTACCTCTTGAAAATCCACAATTGAATGTGACACTGAGCACTACAACGTAACTCCTTTAAGTGATAGTTATTTTAAGGTGATAAGAGCCCAATTCCCCCAAGTGGTAAAAGAAAAGGTAAAAGTCACCCAACAATAACTAGATTTCCAAGTCTTAGATTTTAATAATAAGCTTGAGCAAGGATCTTGAAGAATCTTCATCCATCCATCCCCGATATCTTCAGATACTAAGTACACTCGCCCGTGATATTTTACTTCAACCTCAAATAAATAATAGTGAATTAACTCCGTTGTCACATCTTCTTGGTTAAAAGTTCAAATCTAGCCTCCTTTGACATTTTAAGTGAACTTAGATAATGGTTTCATCCCGACCATGGTTAAAAGCACATAAGCCCGTAAAACCATGTAATAACCAAACTGCCATGACGAATATCCAAACTCACATCCAATTTATGAAGTACACCCTTTTATCCCTTCTTCGAAACAGAACCCGTAACGCCAGCATCAGAAGACCCCGAGATACGCTTTCCTTTCTCCAAGATGGTTCCATCATAACGTGATTTTACAATTCTATAGTTTAAACCGAGAAATAGTTTCTTTCGCGGGATTTTACAAAACCAAGAATAAACCGTAAGATAGATCCGGAAATGCACTTTACAAATACCACGATGTTTCCATTGTCACGGGATTTTACGAGTCTATGATTTAAACAGAGAAATAGGTTCTTTCGCGGGATTTTACAAAATCAAGACAAAACCGTAAACAATATCATCTTGAATATGTTATGACAATTTGGGTTTTGATGAATATCTGTTTTAGGGGAACATGCAGCGGTTCATCAACGGTCCATTATCCAACATCATCAACAACATCAACCATCCAATCAACACTTTGGAAAACACATCAATCACGCAATCTGTCGGCTATTGTAATGACCACATAGAGAAGTAAACCCGATATACCAAACTTGATCATGAAGTAGAATTTCCCAGATTTGTTACTTAACCTTGTACTAATCCTTGTGAAGAAGAAACGGTGTACCCAATGTACAAAACCTCTTGACATTCTCAAAAAAGATGAGACACCGAAGTGATAGCAACGTTGTTAAGCGAGAAAGAATCACAAACGTAACTAAATAGCCAAGTCTTTATCACACTCTATAAAAGCCCAAACAAGTCATCTTCGCGGAATGGTTTTCTTAAAGAAGACGAAATAAGTAAACACGCCCGGAAAACCTTACTGCAAAGCCAAATAAGAAATACCGTACAAACAACCCCGTAGTCAACAAAGTTCCATTCAAGCCAAGCCGTGACATAATAATCATCGTGAAAATGTATATATCAAAGTATCAACCCTCATACCACAACAACAATCATCATACCATCAACAATTATTTACCCAAATGTAGACAACTTCACAAACCATACTAAGTCAAGTGTAATAAACTCCTTTTCCCTGAGGTTGACCGTAAAACATCAAAGTACACGTTTCTCCCCCATGATGGTTTCGAACTTTCGGAAGCATCATAACGTGTACGACCATTTGCACGAGAAGTTCTTGTCATAAGCAGACATCTTGAAAAATTAACGACTGACGTTGAAGATTCTTGAACGATTTTGCTTAGACTATGAAGTGTCTTTGACATTTTTTAGCACCGAATCTCCCATGGGAATTGCTGAAATTGAACCTCCAATGATTCAACGGCTATTAGTAATGACCACATATGGGAGACCATTTTGCGTCACTAATACCATACAAAAACCCCGTAGTCATTTTTTACTTTTTCGCTCAAGCCGTGAATTTATGTATCTTTCCGTGAAAATTAACATACCAAAATACCATGTTTTACTGAACAAAAATAAAAATTTCATCCAAATAATTTGACAAAATATTCAGATAGCATTTTTATTTTTCAATGAGTTCTATTATAACAATCAACCCTTATCATGTTAACTCAATGTCAGCCTAATCCGACCTTTTGATACAGTCCATGCGAGCCTTATACTGGTCCAATTAGATGAAAGCCCAACTCCAATTCCAATATAACCAAGTCTGAAGCCCACCAAACAAATCCCCAAAACCGGTTAATATAAAACGTGTCATAGACATCATATTACTTAACCTAACCCTAAACTTACTCCAGAAAACTATCGCCTCCCACATAACTTTTCATCTCACCCAACAATCTGAGAAAGAAATACGCATCTCCTTTCCCCCTCCACATCAATCTCAAACCGATCAAGACCCCTCTCATCATCTAAAACGAATCATATAAACACTAATTAAACCCATTCAACTATAAAAGTTAATTTGACCTTTCTTCTTTATATGCACAAGTGAATCAAGACCACGAGTCTTACAGCTTCAAGATCAGTTTTGGTCTCGGGTAGGTGTTCTAACTTCTTTTGTATGCACTATTTAACCGAACAGGAAGAAGGTTAGAACTAATATAGTTTTTGATCCTTCTTCAATTTATTCGGATATTATAATCAAAAAAGTTTTAGATCCATGAGGCACACGATCTTTTGTGTATAGATCTTTAAGGTCTATGTGTTTGATGAACCTAACACAAAAGGATCAAAGCTGAGATCAATTTACAATTATCCGTTAACAGATCTATGATGATACTCATTCTTGGGTGTGACCACTTGTGGTAGGATATAACCTGAGAGTCAATCTGAGATCTTGAGTAGTTTTAAATTACGATTAGAGTCTAGTTTGATTGAGCTTTGAGGAGTGATAGTGAGGGTCATGGGTTGAGTCTAGTTTAGGATGAATAATTGGTTTTGGTTCGGATCTGTTGATACTACTTTAGTACATCTCGGTTTTTGTGAAAGACCATGGACCAAGGATGTACGAACTGAGGTCATAATGAGTCATGGTAATTTGTAGTGTTGAGTCATGGTTGACTGATATTTGGTGTTTGACTCATGATGGTAATGGTACTGAGGTCTCACGAGTCAGTTTTGGTATGATTGTCTTGTGGTCATGAGGTCAAGTCATCTCATTCTTCATTTCTGTCTTGTTCAAAGTGTTGAGTCAAGTCGCTAAGCCAAGTCGCTAAGCCAAGTCGCTAAGCCAAGTCGCTAAGCAAGTCGCTAAGCAAGTCGCTAAGCAAGTCGCTAAGCCAAGTCGCTAAGCCAACTCGCTACGACTTGTTAAATAACAAGTCGCTAGGTAATTTTGTAACAAGTCGCTAGACATTGGATACATTGAACCTGGACGACTTGTCAAGACAAGTCGCCATGAAGAACTGACCAACTCGCTAGCAGGAATATCAAGTCATTTTTCGTACAAACACAAAGTTACCCAGAAAAATGTCATAAAAATACCATTTTGACCCATGTTTGACTTCACTAGTGTGACAGAATGATATGACCAAAACTGTTTGGACAAAAGACATGACCAAAACATATATATTAAACATTGATAAACCAAGACTTTTTTTTGACCAAACAAGAATACCAAACTGTCATAAACTGTTAAACCAAAATAATGTGAAAAAAATAGTTTTATTATTATTTTTTTTTCTTCGACCCAAAAAATAGTTCAAAAACAGTATAAGACAAGATACAAAACCATCATAAATCATCAAAACACAAAAACCTGGCTCTGATGCCAATTGTAGGATCGAATATATTATTGTGTTGATGATTCGGGTGGTCTTGGATGATCAAAATACATGTTTGCCATAGTTAGAGAGTTAGTAGAGAGAGAGGGTGTTCTTGCTAGAGGTTTACACAAAGTATGAAATATTAGATTAATGAGAAGCACCACCCCTTCCATGGATGGAAGGGGTATTTATACTTACAGACTCAACGACCTCCTATCTGCCTGTGGATCAGGGATACAGTGGGTAAAGACCCGTCCTTCCTCCATGGTGTTGCACTAAGCTATACTACGCTACAAACTAATAAATAAACTACTAAATAACGTGACTAACGACAAGTCTACGAGCTAACTTATGCTAGATAATATTTGGGGTGACCGACTCTTCACTTTGGAATTTTCTAATTCCTAACATTGTGTTTAAAAAGAAAGAAGTGTTACAGAGGATAGTTACGTCGTAATTAGTGCAAAGGCCCGACAGACGCTACAGGAGTGTAGCTACGGCGTAACTATTGCATGGGATTACGCCGTAATTGGTAATGCTCTGAGAAACTACTGAAAAAAGTATGTTACGGCGTAACCATATGAGTGAGTTACGCCATAACTGTGGACATATCAGGTCCCCGTTCAGCATGCTGCAACAACTTTTCTCCGTCTTCCTGCAAAAATAGTTAAAAACACAAAATCCAACAGAAATGGAAATAAAATAAAAGGGATAATTTGGGTTGTCTCCCGAAAGAGCAATTTTATTTATTTATGAGTCTTTAAGTTATACTCAAAGCCATGGGGCTTTATGGTGGCCTTTGGACTTGGACAACTTCCTCCGTTACTTGGCGGGAATCATTCATCCATTTGATAAAAGCTCTTTTTCTGATTGTGTTGCTAATGCTACATGTACCAAATTTTTGCGAGAGCCACTCATTGAATGATAGACACGACTTTTCGTAATGGTCGTCTTCAATTGTAGGATCAATCATTGCACTTATGTTTGATCTTTCATCATTGGTCAATTTATAAATGAGGTGATATTCATTGTAATCGCGTTTTAGCTATTTCATTAATCTCGTATTGATGTTCAAGTCTCCAAATCTTACCTTGTATCAATCTTCAAAGGATAAATTTCCAAATTTCATGTCGTGTCTCTCAATCTCGTGAGGGCAAGTCCATTCTTCCACCTTTATATTTCCATCACAAAATTCACGAAGAGGGTTACACGAGGGCCATGCTTTCGTTGATCAGTCATGCTCCGTCATTATAGGGATGCATTAATGCTTGTTAGGGTCTGGAGATTCCTTAATGCCCCCAATCGGGATAATCTTTTCCTGATCCTGTTCACAACTATCAACATCTTGCCTACAATTGCTAGTTCTTAGGTTACAACATAAAGGCGGGTCGAGAGACGGAACATTGACAACATCAACCTTTTTTGAAAATTCCAATCGGGGATTCAATTGTTCCTTCACGCTGAAAGTAATTCGTTCCCCTTCAGTTCCCAAAGAAATTTGTTTTTCAAAGACTTTTATATGCGCTAAACAAGTGGCCAGAAAAGGCCTTCCAACAATTAAGTTGTAAGTCTCCCGTTTGCCCATGTCAATAACCACAAAATCAGTAGGAAAAAGGAATTTACCAATTTTTAGGAGAACATTGCTAACAACTCCCCTAGGTACAGCTTTAGAGGAATCAGCCATTTCAATCATCATTGTTGTTAGGAAATTCGTTTTTGGGAGTTAATACTTATAGTAGTAAAGTTAGTACTGATAGTATTGTTTGATAAGTATTAACTAGTTAGTACTGATAGTGAAAATGTTAGTACTGATAGTATTAAGTTTGTACTGTTCTAAGTAAGGAATGTCGTGTATGGTTTGTAACAGCATATCTTCTATTCAAATAGAAGATATGATATACTTAGTGCATAGTTATCTCTGTAAGGGATCTCCTTAGTGTATAAAAGGAGATCCTAGCTAGGTTAAACACACATCTCATATTCTAGCCGTCTTAAGAAGTGCTTCAAGGTTGTAAACCCTAGTACTTGGAGAGTACTCGTATTATTCTTAATAATATTGAAGCTGTTGGTGTTACATTGTGTTTACTTTAATCTTCTAAGTGCATTCAAGTAGATTCCACATACTTGTGTACATCTACAACAAAGTTTCTCATTGTTGTTTTGGAACCATCCAAGGCAACTAACACGTTTGCAAGCTAAGTGTTCTAGATCCAAGGTTTGGTACTTCACAAGTGGTATCAGAGCTTGTATCCTGAAGCTTTGTTTTTAGAAGATCCTGTGTGACTAATCTGAAGAAATGGATTTTGACAAATCCAATGCTGTTAACAGAGTTCCCAAGTTGCAGCCAAATGAATATGAACTCTGGAGAATGCGCATAGAGCAGTACTTCTTGGTACTTGATTTCAAGTTGTGGAACATTGTGCTCTATGGAAACTCTTACAAAACCACTGTCACTGAAGAAGTTAATGGTAAGACCGTTGTTAAAGAAAAAGGTGATCCTATCACCAATGAAGAAATGGCTCTAAGAGGCAATGATCTCAAAGTCAGAAGTCTTTTACTCATGGCAATACCTGATGATCATCAACTCACCTTCAACAAACACAAAGATGCTCAGAGTTTGTTCAAAGCCATTGAAACCAGATTTGGTGGAGATTCTGTCACCAAGAAAACTCAGAAGACTCTTTGAAGCAAGAATTTGAAAACTTCACTGCTGGTGCAACTGAGTCTATTGACTCAGTTTATAATAGGCTTCAAAAACTTGTTAGTCAACTGGCAGTATTGGATGTGGAGCTCTCCAAGGAAGATGTCAACCTCAGGTTTGTTAGAAGTCTTCCATCACCAAAATGGGACACTCGTGTCATTGTATGGAAGAAAAAGCCAGATTTTGAAACCATGAAGTTGGACAATCTGTTCAATAGCTTTAAGGTGATTGAACAAGACATGAAGAGAAAAGCAACTGCATCTTCCAGTTCTGGGTCACAAAACATAGCCTTTGTGGCTCACCCTGTCACTAGAAATGATATGGACAGTTTTGATTTTAGGACTCCTAGTACTACTGTTAATATTGATGGCTCTGTAACCACTGTAGCAGGCATCAATGAAGGTACAATTTATGCTTTCATAGCTGAACAGAGTCAAGGATCCCAGATCACTCATGATGATCTGAGACAAATCCATGAAAATGACATGGAAGAAATGGGCATCAAGTGGAACATTGCCCTGATCAGTATGAGGGCAAAAAGGTTCATGAAGAAAACTGGAAGGCAGATTAAGATCAATGATGGAGACACTGCTGGGTTTGGTAAGGGAAAAGTTGAATGCTACAACTGTGGCAAGCTTAGGCATTTTGCTAGAGAATGCAGAAGTCCTAGGAGCAAAGGGAAAAAAAGTGATGCTGACAACTCCTCTTCAAAAGCAATGGTGGCTGTGGATGGTGCTGGATATGATTGGAGCTTCATGGCTGATGAAGAAGAAAGTCCAATCAACATGGCTTTGGTATCTGAGGTACTTAATTGTTCAGATACATGTATTCCATTAAAAGAATATTTAGAGCTAAAAACCATGTTTGATAATGTGTCAGAAGAACTTGCTAAAACCAGTTACAACTTAGCAAATCATAAAAGAGGCTTAGCAGTTCTAGAAAAACAAATTGTGCACTATAAAGAAAATGAGTCAAAGTTCACTGAAACAACTGTTGTGCTTAATAGGGAAATCTCTTTTAAAGACATCACCATAAATGTGTTAAAAGAAGAACTAGAGAAAGTCACTACAATTAAAGATAATATAGAGTTAAGTGTTGAGCAACTTAAAGACTCACAACATTATAACTCTGAGAGAGTTGATAGATACCTGGAGAAAGCATTAATTGGCAAAGCCAAATCAGGTATGGGGTATAAAACAACACCACCACCATTCAGAGGTATCCCTTCACCTCCTGGTATAGACCTTGCCCACACTGGCTTAGCAGAGTTTCAGGAACCCACATTTGTCAGAGGCCCTACAATCAAAAGTACTTTTCCTGAAAAGACTGATGAAGTGTTTGAAAGTGCCAGTGACACCTCTTTACCTGAAGTGTCTGTATCTGAAAATAAAAAGGCTAGTGTAGAGCCTAGTGAACCAAAGCAAGTTCAGGCCACTAAACCAGTAAGAACATTTGACAAACATGTTAATAAGCCAGTTAAATATACTGAGATGTATAGAAACAGGTCATCTAGTCCTAGAGGTAACAAGAGAAACTGGAACCAGTTAAAATATGAGCAACTAGGAGATGAATTTGTCATGTATAATAAATCTTGCTTTGTGTGTGGTAGTCATCTGCAGGCTCATTGCAGACACCCTATGAGACCCCAACCCATCATGACCCCTAGAGAAGTTCTTCTTAAAACTGGCATAAAAACTTTGAATAATGCAAGGCCAGTTAATACTGCTAGACCACAACCCAGAGTATTTGGTGAAAGACCCAAAATAAACTTTTCAAAATCATCATCTACTTCACCAAGGTCCTTTAAATCAGCACAAACCTTTAATTCTTATGATGAACAAATCAAATTTTACAAGAAAAAGGTTAATACTTATGAGCCAAGACTTGATACTGATAGGCCAAAAGTTAATACTTTTAAGTCTAAAAGGAAACCTGCTGGCTCTAAAGTAAATGCTACAAATGGAAACAAGGGCAATGCTGTTAACCCCTCAGCTTGTTGGGTGAGAAAGACCACTCAACCCAACAGTGCATCAGTTACTCTCAAGAAATATGATTACATTAATGCACGAGGCAGATCCAAGTCAGTAATGGCTTGGGTCCCCAAAAGGAACTAATTTCCTTTATTTTATGTGCAGGGACATTCCAACAATAATGATGATCTTGGCTATTCAGACAGTGGGTGTTCCAGGCACATGACTGGAAATCTATCCTATCTTTCAGACTTCACTGATTTGAATGGAGGATATGTTTCTTTTGGAGGAGGAATTGGTGGAAGAATTACTGGTAAAGGCACAATCAAGACTGGTAATTTGGACTTTGAAGATGTGTACTATGTGAAAGAACTCAAATACAACCTGTTCAGTGTGTCACAAATGTGTGACAAGAGGAATTTTGTTCTATTCACAGATACTGATTGCTTGGTTTTATCTCCTAACTTTAAGTTGCCTAGTGATGATCAAGTTCTACTTAAGTTTCCTAGGAAAAGCAATTTGTACAGTGTCAATATGAAAAACATAGTGCCCAAACACAATCTTACATGTTTAGTTGCTACAGCTTCTTTGGATGAATCTATGTTATGGCATAGAAGGCTAGGTCATGTGAACTTTAAGGTAATAAATGTATTAGCTAAAAATAACCTTGTAAGAGGTTTACCTTCAAAAAGATTTGAAAATAAACAGACCTGTAGTGCTTGCTTCAAAGGGAAGCAGCATAGAGCCTCTTGTAAGCCCAAGGTTTTTAACTTTATCACCCAACCACTTCATTTGCTGCACATGGACTTATTTGGCCCTACTAATGTTAGAAGCCTGAATTTTAAGAAATATCGTTTGGTTGTGACTGATGATTTTAGCAGATTTACTTGGGTTTTCTTCATGAATACTAAGGATAAGACCAGTGAAATCCTTAAGTCTTACATAGCTGCAGTAGAGAACCTAGCTGATAAGAAAGTTAAAATCACTAGGTGTGATAATGGGACAGAGTTTAAAAATCAAGTGATGAATGATTTTTGTCAACTTAAGGGTATTAAAAGAGAATACAGTGTAGCTAGAACTCCTCAGCAAAATGGGGTTGCTGAAAGGAGAAATAGGACATTGATTGAGGCTGCTAGGACTACGTTAGCAGATTCTAAGTTACCCACGACATTTTTGGTTGAGGCAGTTAATACTGCTTGTTATGTTCAGAACAGGTACTGATTGTAAAACCTCATGGCAAGACTCCCTATGAGCTGTTTTTAGGTAGAAAGCCCACCCTAGACTTTCTTAAACCTTTTGGGTGTCATGTCTCTATTCTCAATACCATTGACCACTTAGGTAAGTTTGATGGAAAATCTGATAGTGGATATCTGGTTGGCTACTCATTGAATAGGAAAGCCTTTAGGGTTTATAATTCTAGAACCAAAAGGATAGAGGAGAATCTGCACATAGAGTTTCTTGAGGACAAACCTAGTGTAGAGGGGCAAGGACCAACATGGCTTTTTGATATTGATATGCTAACATAATCTATGAACTATGTGCCTGTTTATGTAGATTCTAACATGATTACAGGAGAAAAGCAAGGTCCTGATGCAGATTCTGATGATGATGATGACTGCATCCTATTGCCCATTTGGAATGACAACTCAGGTGGAAGCACTTCTTCAGGGGAGGCAAACAAAGCTGATGATCAGCCTCCAAAGATCAATGATTCTAATGCTGAAGGAGATGCAACCAATATACAGATGAAATAGTGATCGAACCTCAAGTGTTCAGTATAACTGTGGTTAATAATGATAAGCCACAAGTTAGTACTGATGAGCCAGATTTTAGTATTGATGGTCCTCAGACTATTTCAACAGTTAACACAGAGGTTCCTGATCCCTTCGGTGAAGCTGATGAGATTGATATGACAAATATAGCTTCATCTTACGCTGTTCCTGCTACACCACACAGAAGAATCAATCAAGATCATCCCTTGGAAAATTTCATTGGAGATGTCAATGCTGAAAGAACTACAAGAACTAATTTCAGCATAGTAAGACAGGATTCTTCAGTGCCATCTATGAAGAAAGAAATATTGGTGCCTCACAGACATGTCTCTCTGCCTGTTTCGTTTCCCAAGCAGAACCAAAGAAAGTCTACAAAGCTCTTGAAGATGAATCCTGGGTAGAAGCAATGCAGGAAGAACTTCTCCAGTTTAAAATTCAAAATGTATGGGTTCTGGTGGATCTTCCTGATGACAAGAGAGCTATTGGCACTAAATGGGTTTTCAGAAACAAGAAGGATGAAAGGGGTGTAGTAATAAGGAACAAGGCTAGACTGGTAGCTCGGGGGTATACACAACAGGAAGGGATTGATTATGAAGAGGTCTTTGCTCCAGTGGCAAGGATTGAGGCTATCAGACTTTTCCTGGCCTATGCATCATATAAAGACTTCACAGTATACCAGATGGATGTGAAGAGTGATTTCCTCTATGGGAAGATTCAAGAGGAGGTGTATGTCTGTCAACGTCCTGGGTTTGAAGATCCAACCTTTACAGACAAAGTATACAAATTTCAGAAGGCACTCTATGGTCTACATCAGGCCCCAAGAGCTTGGTATGAAACTTTAGCCAAGTATCTTTTGAGCAATGGCTTCAGAAGAGGGAAGATTGATCAGACTCTATTCATCAAGAATGTGAAGACTGATATCCTGTTGGTACAGATATATGTAGATGACATTATTTTTGGTTCAACCAAGCAGGATCTATGCAGAGAGTTTGAGAAGTTGATGCATGACAGGTTTCAGATGAGTTCTATGGGAGAAATCACCTTATTTCTTGGGCTACAGGTCAAGCAGAAGACAGATGGCATATTTATCAGCCAAGATAAATATGTCAAGAGTTTTTGGTAAAGTTTGGCTATGACAACACAAAGATTGCAAGTACTCCTATGGAGCATAATAAGCCACTACTTCCAGATGCTGATGGTAAATAAGTAGATCAACATCTCTACAGGTCCATGATTGGATCATTGATGTATTTGACTGCCTCCAGACCAGATATTATGTTTGTAGTGTGTGCATGTGTAGAAACCAAGATCCGGACTCAACTAGGGTATGAGTAACATTGATTGATTGAATGCACATCATAATAGAATAACACAATCAACATTACTAATAAGGTTTTCTTTATTAATTAAAACAAAGAAACTACTACTACTAATGTACACACGCTATAATCGTGTGTCTAGAATCTCATTAGGAGATATCTTCTATGAAAATAAATGAAAGGATGCCTGTAACCTAGACGCCTACCCTCTTTATATACTAGAGGGTGGTTACAAAAACCCTAATCTTAGCTTACTAGAAAAGCTAAGCTAACTATTACATATTAGGCCCTCATTGTTTCTTTTTTCTTCATTCTTGCTCGTGGTTTTGTAATCTTCATATCGGCAATTCCCAACAATCTTCACCTAAACTGGAATTTGACTAGGTTAAGTTCTAGTTTCTTGGTATTACAAAACAACATGTATGAAGAAACAATGCTAAAACATATCATCACAAATAATAAGTGGCACACTATCAATCTTCTTCCCCTTTTTCTAATAGGGGTCTTATGCAACTCGTAGACGCTTCCCCTCAAGTGATGCATGTAGATGGTAAGTATATAAACAATATGCTTCCCCTTAAAAGTATACTAACCATCTGCTTGAATCATGAACTCAGTAGCATAGATCATTTCTTCCTTCAGTGCGAAAAAGACATAAATGTCTTTGGATAATTCTTGTAGTCAATATATGCATGGCGATCACATGCAATGGCCGATAGTCTCAGTGAGCTCAGACGGATCAACCAGAAACCACTCGATGCTTATGATTATTCTATTTTAATAATCATATCATGAACTGTATGGTATCATATGCCCCCCCAAAATATTTGTAAAGAGCGTGTAACTGTTCCAATCAAGAATTATATCATGCACTGAATCTCCAAAACAAACAATACACATCATCATTGTTCAAAAATCCTAGGGCGTCTTCGGACCTAAAATACTAGATAGTGGTTGTTCTAGGAGTATGACAGGGAACAGAGACAGGCTTCATGATTTTGTAGGTATACAAGGAGGTACTGTTACCTTTGGAGGAGGAGATGGTAAAATCACAGGGAAGGGAACTATTAGAACTACTCAACTGGACTTTGAGATTATGTATTATGTGGAGGCATTGAGAAACTTCAATATATTTTATGTGTCCCAAATTTGTGACAAGAAAAACTTTGTGCTCTTCACTGATACTGAATGTCTTGTTCTATCTCAAGATTTCCAACTACCTGATGACAGTCAAGTTGTTCTGAAGGTACCAAGGAAACACAATCTTTACACATTCAATCTCAATGATGTCCAGCCTGCTGGAGATTTAGCTTGTTTGGTGGCCAAAGCATCCTTGGATGAATCTAATAAATGGCATAGAAGGATGGCTCATGTGAACTTCAAAACAATCAACAAGCTAGCTAAACTTGGATTAGTTAATGGACTACCTTCCAAAGTCTTTACCAATGAGCACAACTGTGTGGCATGCAACAAGGGAAAGCAACACAAGGCTTCATATAAGGCCATTACTGCTGTCAGCACTATCTCTGAGCCTTTGCAACTTCTTCATATGGATCTTTTTGGTCCTACATCTATCAGAAGCATTGATCACAAATACTATTTTTTGGTGGTGACTGATGATTATAGTCGATATAGCTGGGCATTCTTTTTGGGGACTAAAGATGAAACATTCCAGATTCTTCAAGATTTTATTTCCCTGGTGGAAAATCAATTGAACAAGAAGGTTAAAGCAATTAGGTGTGATAATGGGACAAAGTTCAAGAATGCTAAATTGATAGATCTCTGTGCTACAAAGGGGATTAAAAGGGACTATAGCACTGCCAGGACTTCACAACAAAATGGAGTTGCTGAAAGGAAAAACAGAACCCTAATAAAAGTAGCAAGATCCATGCTTGCTGATTTAAAGTTGCCTACCATGTTTTGGGCAGAAGCAGTTAGCACTGCTTGTTATGTGTTGAACAGGGTATCTATAACTAATCCTCACAAAAGGACACCTTATGAACTTTTGTCTGGCAAGATTCCTACCATCAGTCATATTAAGCCTTTTGGTTGTCATGTCACCATCCTCAATACTAGTGATCATTTAGGCAAATTTGATGGGAAAGCTGATGAAGGATATGTAGTAGGCTATTCAGCTCATAGTAAAGCTTACAGAGTATATAACCTCTCCACAAAGAGGGTTGAAGAGACTCTGAATCTCAGATTTATGGAGGACAAGCCCAATGTTCAAGGAGCAGGTCAAGAATGGTACTCTTATTTGGACTATCTAACTGATCATTTGGGTTATACTCGTTATAAATCTAACATTTCTGCAGAACCACAAGCGGCTTCCACTAACATTGCAGGTTCTTCAGATGATGAGTCAGATTCAGAATGTGATGAACAAGTTATACTTGTTCCCTCTTTTCCCTCTAACCACTTTTCAGGTACCAAGAACTCAGTTGCTCATGATGTGACTTCAAGTGATGTGGGGTATGCAGAAGAACTTGTGAAACTCCAACGCCAAGAATATGCAGCTAAAGATGATGCTGAAAACTTTGGTTATGAATTCTCCAAGGAAACAGAGGAACTTTTAAAACAGGCAACTGATGAAGCCCGCAGGAACTTTGAAGCCACTGGTAATGTACCTGTTTCCCCTGGTAATGTGATTGCTCCTGCTGATAAAGGAAATGTTGCTGCTGATGCGGATGCCGTTGAGACTCCCACCAGATTTGCCACTCCATCTGATTTAGCAAATTCACAACATTCTACCTCTTAACTAGATGGCATTCATCATTAGTCAAGAACATGCATTTTTGACTCTTCCTCTTATGATGATGACTTTGGAGCAACACTTACTAATCTGGCCACATCTGTGGATGTTACTCCTAATGTCACAAAAAGGATTAACACAGTTCATCCACAATCCCTTATTATTGGTGATCCTACTTCCACTGTTCAAACTAGAAGCAGGGTCAAGAAGACATCATTTGGTGAATCTGCTTTTCTCAGCTACATAAGGGATCAACATAGGAACAATCATATAGACTATTAACATTGTCTATTTTCTTGTTTCTTATCTCAGGTTGAACCTACCAGTATTTCACAGGCACTGGGTGATGAGGATTGGGTAGCTGCTATGCAAGAGGAGATGCAACAATTTTTGAATCAAAATGTATGGGAACTTATTGATTTGCCTCCTGGTAAATATGCTATTGGAACTAAGTGGATTCTCAAATGTAAGAGGGATGCAAGAGGTATTGTGGTAAGAAATAAGGCTAGGCTGGTTGCTCAGGGTCACAGACAAGAGGAGGGTATTGATTATGATGAGGTTTTTGCTCCTGTTGCAAGAGTAGAAGCCATCAGGATTTTCTTGGCATTTGCCTCCTACATGGGTTTTATGGTTTATCAGATGGATGTGAAGAGTGCATTTTTGTATGGTGAGATTGAGGAAGAAGTGTATGTCACTCAGCCCAAGGGTTTTGTAGACCCACATCATCTAGATAAGGTTTACAAGGTGGTTAAGGCACTATATGGACTTCATCAGGCACCTAGGGCTTGGTATGCTAGATTTTCTTCATTCCTACTGAAACATGGTTATAGAAGAGGTGCTATTGATAAAACTCTCTTTTATCAAGAAGAGCACTAGGGATATTATTCTTGTTCAAGTATATGTGGAAGATATTATCTTCAGTTCTACTAAAGAAGCCTGATGCAGGGAATTTGAAGATTTGATGAAAAGTGAGTTTGAGATGAGTGCCATGGGTGAGCTTACTTTCTTTTTGGGCTTACAAGTGTAGCAGAAATCAGATGGCATTTTCATTCATCAAGAGAAGTATGTGCATGACATCCTCAAGAAGTTTGACATGGAACTTATTAGGACTGCTACTACACCATATGAGGCTCCTAAGGCTAAGTCAAACAATGACCCAGATCCTCCTGTTAATGTCCATCTCTACAGATCAATGATTGGGTCTCTCATGTATTTGACTGCCTCTAGGCCTGACATCATGTTTACAGTCAGTGCTTGTTCTAGGCATCAAGTCACACCTTTGACTTCCCATTTTAATGCAGTCAAGAAGATTTTCAAGTATCTAAAGGGCCAACCCAAATTGGGCCTTTGGTATCCTAGGGAATCTCCATTTGAGTTGGAAGCATATAGTGATAGTGACTATGCTGGTGCTAATTTTGATCACAAATCTACAACTGGGTGTTGTCAGTTCTTGGGAAGGAGATTGATTTCTTGGCAATGCAAGAAGCAGACCATAGTGGTTACATCTTCTATAGAAGCTGAATATGTTGCTGCTGCTAGTTGTTGTGGTCAGGTACTTTGGATTCAAAACCAATTATTGGATTATGGGTTCAATTTTATGAACACTAAAATCTTTATAGATAACCAAAGTAAAATCTGTATTGTCAAAAATCCTGTTTTTCATCAAAGAACTAAGCACATAGAAATTAGACACCACTTTATCAGAGATGCTAATGAAAAACACCTTATTCAAGTGGTTAAAGTTCATACAGATGAAATGTTGCTGATTTGTTAATAAAAGCTTTTGATGGACCCAGATTTCAATATTTGATTGTCAATATTGGCATGATCAACCCCTGATTTTTTAGTTTGAGGGGAGGATTGTGCCAAAGGGGAGGATTCTGGTTTAAGGGGAGGTCTTTATGATGTATATGTTCTGTATATTTCTGTATATATTTTTGATCTTTTATGTATATTTTTGTATATAGTTTTGTGTATGCTTTGTGTTCTTCTAATCATCTTGCAGAACAAGTTTCAAACACATAATCATGGGAATCAGATGTCTAAGACAAGAGAAACAAGCTTTTATTCATTAAACAAACTGCATTCTTAGATGCAGTGATACCATTGCAGACACTGAACATGACAAACTAGACCAAGACTCTACATCCTTTCACTCTTTTCACCCCTCTTCAGACCAAAGCTTCACTCTTCAAGGCCTTCTCACTGGCCTTTGGTGTCCCCACCACTGTGGCATCCTGTGATGCTCTCTTCCCCTCCTATCCATCCATTCCCACACTGGGCGTGCAGCAAGTCCCATCACTATGGTTCTTCTGGTGGGATTGGATGTGGAGGGTTGGGGGTCTGGAATTGGAGCACTTGGTGGTAGCACAACAAGAGGAGCAACAATCATGGACCTGGTGTTGCATGGCCTGTAAGTTGGGTCATTCACCTCATCATCTGAGTCGTCATTCATATCTTTAAGCTCTGCACTGGAAATCTCAACCTCATTATGAGGAGGAGGATTGGGGAGATCTTCTTCTGAAGTTGTGTAGTAGAATGGTGATTTGCTAGGAGGCCCTCTTGAGATGTAGGTGATGCTGTTGGAAGCTCCAGGAGGGAAGTAGTTCAACCAGTTTGGTTCACTATCTGATGATGAAAGTTCAATTGGGTGATTGGGAGAATTGCTCATGGTTATATGTTTTGATTTTCATGCTTAGGGTTATGAGGTTTTGTGTGTATGATTCTACTGTAAGGGGTTGGTTTTATAGGTGTTTTGGAATCTTTGGTCAGTAAAAGTTATGGTAAATATTGATGGTTAGAATTTGGATCGCTAAAAGTTCTGAATGGAGATAGTTAAGGCACTGTTATGGGTCAAAGATTTGATTTGATTCTCTTCTCATTGCCGCTGATATTATACTGGATTCCTCTGATGAGCTGTGGATTTTGCGGATAGCATTGGAAAGTTACTACGGACAAAAGATAAGTGGTTTCTGCCGTTTGACTGGTTGGTTTCCACTGATTGACTTTCTATTGCTGTTGATTTTGATAGAATTTGGGGATTTAAGTGCCGGTTTATTTTAAGTCAAAATTGGTCAAAGATTTGTTCCGAATCTTTTGTCAAGTTAAACGACTATTTTGGGAAACTCATTTAAATATTCAATCAGAAGTAACCCTCACCCCAATTCCCTCTTAATTTGAATCCTGCTCATCTTCAATCTTCTCAATCAATATCGATGGCATCACTCGAATACAAAGTGGATCATATCAAGACTGCATTTCTTGATCATACCAAAGGAAGTGCAATTTATGACTGTATGATTGATTTCTTATTATGGTCGAAAATCAGGTATGCTCTAACACACTCTCCATCTGTTGTTTATGACTCACTTATCAGACAATTTTGGGCCACTGCTCATGAGCGATCTCTTGATGGTTCTGCCAAGGAGATAGTGGCTACTATTGATGGTAGAGAATATGTGATAACTGAGTCCCTCATTAGGACTCAGTTACAGTTTGATGATGCAGATGGTCTCTTTGAGAATGATAGAAAGGAACTCATCTCTGGACTGACCAGCTTAGGGTATCCTTTTGATGGCAAAATAATTTGGTATAAAAATAAGTTTTGCCCTAAGTGGAGGTTTTTAGTCCACACCCTGCTTCAATGCCTTAGTCCCAAATCTGGTGGTTGGGATCAGTTCTCAGTTCTATTGCAAATGCTATTATATGTTTGGCCCATGGGAGACAATATAATTTTTCAAAATATATTTTTGAGGAAATGCTTAAAAATGTGAAGGATACCAATCATAAATTTCTTATGTATCCTAGATTCTTACAAATGATATTAAGCATTGAGTCCTCTGACAAAACTCCTAGGGTCATTTCTAAATTAACTTCCAAGTTATTTGCTACAATGAAAACTGGTTTTGCTGGAGAACATAGACCCTTACTACCAACCATGTTGCTTGGTGTTAATGTTGCTGCTGATGCCTCTGCATCAGTTGCCCCTGATGACCCACAACATCCACCTTCACCTCACCTTAATGCCCCACCTTCACCAAGTTCTGTTGCTCTTGACGAGCCATTAATTGCCTCTACCTCATAGGACCAAACTTCTGTTGAGACTGAGGTTAATCCTACTCCTTCCAATGGTCAGCCACATAGTCCACCTAGACAACATTTTGAGGAAGACACCACTTTTGGTGTGATTTTATTGTGTCTCCCCCTAGGTCCAATGAAGCTCCTCAAACCACAGGTATTCCTATTGGTGTAGCTGAGGATCATATTGTGCTAATGAATATGTCTAGTTTACTCAACAGGTATGTGCAAAAAGTTGATGATTTGGAGCTCTAGCTCAAGGAAACACGAGAAGAGCTGAAGGAGACTAAGCATACTTTGGGTGATGAAATGGTGAAGTTATTACAGAGGGTGACAGATTTGGAGGTGAGGTTGGACAAGAGGAGGACTAGGTTTGTGGTGTCTGATGATGAGGAGGAACAGGGACATGAGAGGGTTAATATTGATTTAGATAAACTTCATGTTCTAGCATCTGTGTCCCTTGGAGAGACTCAACCTCCTATTGCTCCACAAGTACAAGTGTTTCAGAGGAGACAGAGGAAACAGAGGAATTATCTGAGTCAAATGACTCTTAAGTCAAGAGTGGTAGATTCCTATGAAAATACTAGTGCTGTTGTTAGTGCATCAGTTTCCGCTGAGAAGTCTAGTCCTTCTGATACAATGGCTGACAATGCTGCAGATGAACTTTTGACTGTTTCTTCAGATGATAAAGGAAAAGGTAAAATGGTTGAAGAAGAAGAAGAAGTGGATCTTGGTGTTGATAAGGCTGAATAGGCAAGGTTATTCAAACTGCATGAGATTTCAATGAATGATAGAAGAGTTGCAGAACAAGCTCAGGCTACCTTTAATGCAGAATTCTTGGCTGAATCAGCTCCTGAGACCTGAGAGAATGAAATAGTTAAATGCTTTGGCTATGGGATTCACAGATGAGACTTGGAATCAGCTTGGTAATGATGTTTCTAGAAATCCAAGTCTTGCCCAATCTATTTTAGGAGGTGCCTTTACTTCTGAAAACTATGTCAATGATATAAGGGCATTGGTGAATCAAAGAAAGAAGGCTGCTGCAGAAATGAAATCTCAAGCAACAAGGGACAAACCTCCTTCTCAAGCTCAACAGAGATTACATATGAGGGAGATGGTAAAGAACATGAGCTCTGCTGTGTATTCCACTGGATGGAGTATGTCCTATGTGAAGTCTTTCTCTGATGAAGTTTTGATAAAAGAGTATAATACAATTATGGATAGGCTGAAGAAGGATGGTATTAATCCTTATCAAAGAATGAAGAGACATCCACCCTCTTTGGAAGGTGCTGAGATGAAAAGGTTGAAATTCACTGATACCTCTGATGGTGGTACTTCTGCTAAAGAGCCTGCTATACCTCTTGAGATACCTTCTAATGTACCTTCATCTGAGACAAAGGAGGTTCTAGCAAGTGAGACAACTGAGGTTCCAGCTGCAGACATTGGTTTGGTTTCTTCTGAGCCCCCTAGGCTTACTATTGATAGTGAGATGCCTTCTACTCCATCTTCCTTGCCTGCTTCCAGTGTTCAAGACTCCCATGTATCTTCTCCTTCTTCCACACCTGGTGGTAGAAAGAATCTCCTTGCTAAGAAGAGGAAGACTAGGCCTATTGATCTTTGTAAGAATCGATGCTCTAGGTTGTTTAGACCTTATCTAGGATAATCAATAAGCACAAATAACAATGAACAACAATATGTATGCACATCGGAATAATCAAACTATCATTGTTATTACTAAGGTTTCTTCGTCATCATCATGTGTTCTACAAAACACATCTACAGCCCCAATCCTAGACGATCAACTCTAAGACGGTTACAATCTAACAGGGATCCATGATCCTTGAGGCTGACCAACTAGTCGACTAACACAATAGTCTAGGCATTCATAAACTCACGCCCTAGACACACACACACACCTATGTCTGATGTTTACATTGTTTGACACACTTAAACCTAATTCCCTGTATCTCTTTATATAATAAAGATACTAGGGTTACAAATAACTACAAGGGACTAGATAATAAATACTTCTTTGACAAGTAGGTCCCTTGTCTTTCTTTGTCTTCAATAGTCCTTCATCTTTCATGTATTTTGTCTTATCAACTTTAAATATAGTTCCCAACAATCTTCCCCTAGTTGATAATGACAAAACCAAATAAGCACGAACAAGTATGTCATGAAAGATAAACAAACTTCCCCTTAAACATGCAATATTACCAAGGATCTTCAAGTTGCAATCTTCTATGTAAATATTCTTCCCCTTTTTGTCATCTTCAATTAGGGGACATAAGTGAGCAACCTTGATCTTCACAACTATGAATCAATATCATACGTCCAATCCATCCTCGAATGATGCATGCAAATGGTTAAACATTTTAACATTAAGCTTCCCCTAAAACCCATATGTTAACCATTTGAAGAATGTAGGCTTTATGTAATAATTACTGATGAAGAAAACCCAGTATAACCAACTTGATGCTGAAGTAGAACAACCCAAACCTGTGTCTTATATCTTGCACTAAAGGTGACATCGAACGTATACCCAATCATGGTGTATAGGAAGACCGCAATCCCTTGACATTAATCACTGAGCACAATAACATCACTCCTTTAAGTGTTATGTCAATTCTTCGTCACATGAACGCACAAACAAGTTATCTTAAAAGTGTAAACAACCACTTTAAGATATAATAAAACACAAACCCAAATAATTCCACTTCATCTTCAAATAGGTGATAAACGCCTTTCTTCGTAATCAATTATGACAATAAGAATGAGCCATGAACCTGTTAAGAACAAAAACCAAAATCCAAACAGTGTGTGTCGTTAACCAATCAAGCCGAAAACAAAATTGACTTCTCCTCAAATCATTCCGGTGTGTGTAATCCAATAACCAAAGCACTCATCATGCTCGACTTCCCCTTAAGTCCAAAAACTCCTCGTGTGTGTGAACCATCTCATCCAAATCAGTCCCGTGTACTTTTATTCATTCTTAGTAATCAGCAATACAAATAATCCATGTCAGCAGTAATATCCGAGAGCCATATAAATAATATTAATAACTGATATTAAGCGAACAAGAATGATAGTCCACATAATTGATCAGCACAAGTGACAAATAATAGTCCAATTGAATTTAACTCCTCACGTGAATAAAGATTAGTTTCAATTTGATTGGTTGTGCGCATCAATAAAATCTTGGGACCAGTACTACCTCACGTATGATGTCAAACCAATCACAATATTTAGTAGCATTGATATTCTCATGACATTGACCAGATTGATTCCTTCAATAAATAAACGACTACTCCAACAATGTAATTCCAAAAACGAATTCCTTAATCCCATGTAATTAATTGGTACGAGATTGTCTTTTTCCATATTCGAGCCGCACAAAAATTGCTTGACTTATCTCCCTTGTACTTCATAAACTGAGCATCTCTACCGCTTGATTAGTCCATGCATCTTCATCATGTAGCAGTAGTTGCAATTGTCCAATAAATAGAAATAGCATCATTTAAACATAGTAGGTTACCTCAGTAGCGTATAGCAGTGGAAACGAGTAACCTTTCAGTGGAAACGAGAAAACTATCCTTGGTTACCAACGTGCATCAGTGGAAATCATATCAAAGGCAGTGGAAACGAAACTTTTGTGCAACATTGCTCCTTCGTTGTCACTCCTGTTGTTAGTTCGAGGTAAGCGTACACCGTCCTATATATCATCAGTAACCATATAGGCATCATCAAAACTCCAATCACCTCAATATGAACAAAACAATAATCACAGCAGCCATGTTGATATGACACATCAGTAGATGTATTTCGAGATCAGTAAGTACATCTTCACCACGCTGAAAAGTGATCGAAAAACCCTAAAGTTCTAGGGTTTCACTTTAGCTTTCATAACAGATCAACACAGATAATCATAACCCCATGATCATACATTTATAGCTCACGTCACAAATCAGAATATCAATTTATGGCTTCAAAGTAAAACGTTATTATCATGCGAAACTAGGGTTTCATGGAAAACTTTAAGAATACATCGATCATACACATCCAAAGCAGCTTCCGTTAATAAGTAATGACTTCCATGATGACTCAAGACCAAGAAAACCAATTAAAAATTGAAACCCTAATAGAAAAACCCTAAAAATTCGAAACTTTAATACCTCCTTCAGCAGCCAACTTCAACAGCGAATAACTTTCGCATAACAACTCAGATCGACGATCCCTTCGGTGGAAAGTAAGATGAGTATATAGAGAACGTCCACCTAAAATTTCAGCCCGATCCATTGGTTAACGAAAAAGTTATACCTGTTTGAAAACTGACCTGTAGAAGCATTATGAAAAATTTTCAGATTCGAATTTTTCTTCTTTTCGCCATCTTCTTCGAGAAACCTTGTAGATCCTAGATATCGAGAGCCACCCGCTCTGATACCACATGTTAGAATCAATGCTCTAGGTTGTTGGGAATAATCCGTTACCACGGATAGTTGTGGTTTACACTGCATGGTTTAATACTAGCAGTGGAAACGTATTCCCACTACAAGTTCTTCGTTACCACTGCTATCAGTTTATGATAGGGATTAACGCGTCTAGATAAGTATAGAATATATCTTGTGTATATTCTATTATGTTAGCTTTATACTTATCTTGTAAAGGACTCATTGTTGTATAAAAGGAGATCCTAGGTCATTGTCTTAGGCACACATATAACATTACAATATTACCTACGAAAGCTTCAAGGTGTAACCCTAGTGATAAGTTAAGATCACTCGTATTATTCATTAATAATATTGGAGCTTGAGTTTTGTGTTAACTTGTGTTTATTCTCATACATCATATAATTCTTCTTCTAAGTATTACTTAAGTAAATTCCGCTTGCTTGATAATATCATACAAAATATCATTGACACAAGGAGAGTGTCCAGATCCATCAAGTGGTATCGGAGAGAAGGTTCTAATATTTTGTTTTAGAAGATCCAAGGAATTAGCTTGACTCACTCACTCAATTCAATGGAGATGGAAAACAACCAATCAAACTCTTCTTCTACACCCAGACTCCCTAAGCTTAAGCTTAATGAGTTTGAGATGTGGAGGATACTGATTGAGCAATACTTCCTCATACAGGACTATGCTCTATGGGAGATCATTCAACTTGGTGATTCTTTCAAATCTGTGACCACTACTTCAAAAGTTGGTGACACAGATGTTGTGAAAGTTTCTGTGCCTGAATCAAATGCTGAAAAAGCTCAAAAAAAGAATGATCTTAAAGCTAGAAGTCTGTTGCTGATGACTCTTCCTAGAGACCAGATTATTGCATTCAGCAAGTTCAAGACTGCTAAAGAACTGTTTGAAGAGATTTGCACAGTGTTTGGTGGTAATGATGCTACTAAGAAGACTCAAAAGACATTGTTAAAGCAAAGTTATGAAAACTTCTCTGCTTCAAGCAATGACTCTCTTCATAGCATTTTCACCAAACTTCAGAAGATTGTTACACAACTGACTGTGTTTGGCATTGAGGTAGAAAAGGAAGACCTAAATTTGAAGTTTCTAAGAAGTTTGCCTTCAGAGTTTCAAACCAATGTTACTGTCTGGGAAAACAAAACAGACATAGAAACAATGAAGCTCAATGATCTTTACAACAACTTCAAACTCATTGAGCAAAGGTTGAAGAAGGCAGGGAAACTTGGTACAAGCTCTAGTAGCTTGGCATTGTTGTCAAATTCTGTTGAAAGTGATGATTCTGAAGATGAAAGTGATGATGATATTGCCACTGTAGGTTCTAAAGTTTCCACTGGTAATGTGAATATTGCCACTGCAGGATCAAAGAAGAAGGTTGCTAGTATTGGATATCCTACCTTTTATGCTTTTATCTCCACACAAGTTGATGGCTCTCTCTTAACTCATGAAGACATAGAGCAAATCGATGAAGATGACTTGGAGGAGATGGATATAAAATGGCAGATAGCTCTTCTTAGCATGAGGGCTAAGAAATTCTACAAGAAGATTGGCAAGCCTATCCACATTAATGGTGATGATACTGCAGGCTTTGATAAGAAGAAAGTGGAGTGCTTTAACTGCCACAAGTTTGGCCATTTTGCTAGAGAATGTAGAAGACCAAAGACCAAGGACAACAGATCTACATGGTACAAGAAAAAGAAGGGACCAACTGTGGAAGAACCAAAGGCAATGTTGGCTATTGATGGTGTGAGCTATGATTGGAGTTTCATGGCTGATGATCTTGAAAAAGAACACACAGATGATGCTCTTGTTTCTGCTGAAGTTGCTCTTATGGCTTTCTCTGACACTGAGGTACAAAACTCTGAATGTTGCTCTAAAACATGTAGGGCTGCTAGAGAAGTTGAAAGACTTAATGATTTATATTCTAATGAAAGACAAGAGTTATACACTGCTAATTATACTATGTCTAATCTTAGGAGAGCCATGGAAATTTTAGAAAAACAAATAGAGCACTATCAGGCAAATGAGTCAAATTATAATGATGATATGATTCTTCTTAGGAAAGAGGTAGAACATACAACTGCTGTGAATGAAGCATACCAAAAGGAGCTTGAAAAACTTCTAAAGAAAATTGAAAATGTCAATTTAACTGTAGACACATGTTATCATCAATCTAAGTCAATTGATAAAATTTGGAATGCTCAAATATATAATAAAGCTAAGTCTGGTATGGGTTATAATACTGCGCCTCCACCACTAAGGGGTGTTCATTCACCTCCAGGTATAGATTTAGCTCATACAAGCATAGAGGATTTTAAGGATCTTGAAAGAGAATATGGTCCTTTAAAAGACACAGTTGTGAAGAGTGAGGAAGAAAGTAAGCTTGATAATGATGTTTTTAAGAGTGCTAGTGACTCATCTGTTGTAGATGAGAGTGTTAAAAAGAATGTAGAGACTTCTATCCCAAAACTTGTTAATACTGTTACAGAGGAACCTAGGAAACCAGTTAATAAACCTAGACCAACTGTAAGGTATGCTGATATGTATAGGAACAAGCCTACAGCTCCTAGGGGTAACCAGAGGAGTTGGAATCATGTTAAATCTCAACAACTAGGTAGTGATTTTGTTATGAACAATAAGGCATGCTATATCTGTGGTAGTTTTGATCATTTACATGCTTATTGTGACTATCATGTTGGGAGAAGGGAAGTCTATGGGTATAAAAGGGTGGAGTCTAACAGGTATCAACATAATGTACACCCTATTTCTCATTGCAAAATGGTCCCAAGAGCAGTTCAACTTAGAAGTGGCCACAAAATGTTTGCCACTGCAAAAACTGTTAACACTGCTCACCCTAAGTCACCTGTTAAAAGTGCAAAATTTAAAACAAGTTTAACAAAATCTGCACAAACAGGAAAAAGAACCTTTCAAGCTAAAAAGGTTAATAATAATCAACAGTGGGTACCTAAAAAGAAATCAGCAGTTACCACTGCTCATTCAAAAGTTACCACTGCAAGGGTTTTAAATATGAAAAGGGGGGACATGGGCAATGCTGTGAAGGCCTCAGCACATTGGGAATGGAAACCTAAAGGAAATACCTCTACAACCAATCCCAATGGTGTATCAATGACCTTTGATAGATTTAACTATATTAATACACGAGGAAGATCCAAGTCAATCATGGCTTGGGTCCCCAAAAGTAACTAACTCTTTACTCATATGTGCAGGAACATCCAAGGACAAAAAGGTCAGATCAAGGTTATACAGATAGTGGGTGTTCAAGGTACATGACTGGTAACAAGTCCTATCTTTCTGATTTTGAGCATTATGATGGACAGTATGTCAGTTTTGATAATAAAGTTAGTGGATTGAGTTGTGTGATGCAGGAACACTAAAGATAAAGGAAAACATGGATTATTAGTATTATTACAAAACTGAACTGAGAGTGCAGTAAAACTACATCCATGAAGTACAGAGTACAAACATCACTACATCAACTGATAACAACTACCAACAACCTACCCCAAACACAAGTTTTCTAACCCATCCCCTTCCTACCCATCATCAATCCTTTATGGCTTCTTGGGAAAGCCCCAACTTGGCATCACCTTAGGAGCCCCACGCATGTTAATCCAATCATACACCCTAGGGCTTGCTAAACCCATCACCACTATATCAGTAGGTGGTGAGGATGATGAAGGAACTGATGATGGTGGTAATGGTAGCAATGGTAGATAAGGTGATGATTGCAGTTCTTCAGAAGGAGCTATTGCTGCAAGAGGAGGAACACTCAGGACTCTTCCAGAGGTCTCATCATCTGTAACATATGGAGACACATAGGAGCTGATCTCTGAGCTATCTTCTTTGATTATTGCATCCTGAGGCTCTGGTTGTAGTGATGAAGGTCCAGCAGAAAAAGGATTTGAAAGAGTAAGTGAATGCTTTCTCTTCCTGGATACAACCTTCTCATACTCCTCTTTTTCAACTCTCCCAGGGTTTTTCAAAACAAAATCATCCCAGAAACTATCAGATGAACTGCGTGAAGAAAGATTGATTGGACTAGATTGACTCATGGTGTTGCTTTGAGTGTGAAAGTTTTGGAGTATGTCATTTGAGTGATTTGTGTTGAATGGTTTGCTTATTATATGTTAAGTTGGATTCAAGAAGTTAATGAGGGGAAGGTGCAAGTAGTTGAGGAGTAAATTGGAGTACTGTGCTCTTGGAATGTGTATCAATGCTTATGTGTTGACTTTATTGAGTATAGCCACTGCTATGCTTAATTCTTTCAATATATTAACCATTGCCAACGAAATAGTAATTCCAGTATTTGATTTATGTTAGTGAATTGCAGTTTGAAGGATTCTTTGTTTACAATTAAATAGTTACTCTTTGATAAATCGTTGCTCTAGGTTGTTTAGATCCTATCTAAGTTATCCACTGATGATTATGCTAACATTAGGTTACAGTGGGAACTCTATTACAACCAGTGGTAACATGCTTTCAGTGGAATAAGGAAAAACAGAGGAACTTCATTACTATCACATAACTCATTACAATCAAGAGTACTCCTAGTTAACTAAACACAAAAGACTGAATCCTAGCACATCCTACACCTATCTTCAGCTATTCCATTGGTCTCTTGCCCTTGCCCACATAATCATGTTTATTCTTATGGGCTCTCTTTCTTTTTTTCTCAAAAGTGGATTGCATTATTGGACATGGAAGCCCAAGAATCTGTGGAGGAGGTCTTGGTAGCATTGCAGGCCTTGTTGGAATGGATATCTGCTTCATATTGGAGATAGCTGTTTCCAGTGCTATTGAAAGAGCTTTTGGCAACTCTTTAACCATAGAATATGTTTCATCATTTGCATCATCATCATCTGATGAATCGGAGTAGAACTCAAGAGATTTTGCAGGCTTAGCTGCAGGCTTTCGCTTAGCAGTTTCTTTGGTATATCTCTTGGATGAAGAGCCAGCCCCTGGTGGGAAGTATCCAAACCATCCTGATGCTTCTGAAGATGATTCTGATTCGATGACATACTCTTCTTTTGAGTCAGAAGAGATGTTGATAGTGTTGGTGGGATTGGTCATGCTTATGGTTTTGGGAATATTGTGTTTGAAAATAAATTGATGAAGTTTAACTTAAGCCAAGTCTCCTTATATAGACAAAGTCGGTTGAAGGGTTATTTAATGAAGATATTTACCTTTTTCTTATTTTGGTAGGTCAAGGAGTAAATATAGATATTATTGAGTTGACTTTGGAAGATATTTTGCTTGGGAAATAGTTTTGTTAAAGGTAACTTTGGTTAATATCAAGTTGGTTATTCTCATCTTTCACTAATAAATAATCATGTTTTGATGAGGAGTTGGAGTTAAAAGGTTTATGTCTGAGATACACAACAAGTGGTTATTGATTCACCATGTCTAATACACATAAGAATCAACTAGTCCAGAGCAAACGGCTACTGGTAAAGACTTGACAAATCCGTTTATGGTTGATAGTTTACCAAAAACTATATGGTTATCAACTCACCATATTCTTTTTGATTAAGAGTTGGCTAGTCCATAGAAAACGGCTCATGGTAAAGACATATCAAATCCGTTAATAGCTGATAGTTTGCTAAAAACTATAATGGGAGAAGTATTGTTTTCTAATGATTTTCTTTTCCACTGCTCTTTGAGATTTTTGTGAAAAAATTACCAATGCTAGTTCACAGTTTCCACTGACAGTGTTATTTTACCACTGTTGTTCTAGCCGTTACAACTGATTGTGTCAGTAGTTTATTTTTTACTAGCCGTTGAAAGTAACCACTGATAGTTATATATATAGGGTTAAAATTTTACTTAAATTATCTTCTTTCTATATTATAACTACTTTCTAAAGATAATTTTACTTGCGCATCAATTCTAAACCCTAACCCTATATATCTTTTTCTCTCAATTGGCTAATCATTACTTTAATTATTACTGACATAATAATATTTTTCATCAAAAGTTTCTATGGCATCTTTAAAATTTGCAGATGAGCACAACCTAGTGGCCTACCTACAAAAGTCTAACGAGAAGAGTGGCCCTGTTTTTCATCAGATTGTGGACGTTCTTCATACCACTCATATAAGGTATGCATTGCTTTTAAAACCCACAATCTATATCTCTCAAATCAAACAGTTTTGGACTTCTGCTCAGTCCATAACACTTGAGATTGGAGATACACATGAACCAATAGATGCTCTAAGAGCCATTGTAGATGGGGTAACTATTGATGTTACTGAGGCATACCTGAGGAGAGTACTTCACTTGGATGATCTCAATGGTCTCATCACATTACCTATGTCTGAAATTCATGATACTTTTTCTTCCATGGGGTATGATACCACTGACAAAAAGGCTACTTTCAAAAAGAGTGGTTTTTGTCCCCAATGGAGATTTTTGATTCATACTTTGTTACATTGCCTTAGTCCTAAGAAAACATCTTATGAGCAATTTAGTTCAACCATGGCTTATCCTTTGGTTTGTCTTGTCACTGATAAGATTTTCAACTGGTCCAACAATATTTTTACAAGTATGAAAGGCAATGTACAGAGTAAAACCAAATTTTTAATGTATCCAAGGTTTGTGCAAGCTGTGCTTAATGAATTTCAACTGCAACCTCATACTACTGTTTATCAAATCAGTTGCCTAAAGCCTAAAGTTTTTCAAAATTTGAATAAAGATGGCAATATGATTTTTACACCTCTCCTACCTCAAATGCTTGCTAAAATTTCATCTGAACAAAACACACCCATAATTAATGTTCCCAACATTGATTATACCCCACCAGTTTCAAGAACCTATGAGAGAAGGTCTAATCAGACTACTCCTCTCATGACAACACAGCAAGTTTCTAAACCTTATGGTCTAGGAACAAGCATTGGTGTTTCTAGACTTCCACCTAGTCCTACTATAGAGGAATCTGGACCTTTGCCCCGTGATTCACATCTCCCAACAGGTAACACAGTTGGAAGTGCTGAGGGCAGTGGAAACCAACTGGAATTGATGGTTTTGTGTACCAAATTAGCAAAGCAGGTTGAGTCTCTACAAAAGGACTTGGCTACTGTCAAGAAGCAGCATGCCGAGGATGTTCAACTCTTAAAGACAGAGATTCAGACTTTAAAGGGAGAGATGCAGAGGTTGAAAAAGTACAAGAAGACTGAAAAGTTGGTGATTTCATCTTCATCCTCACCATCTGATGGTGATTCAGCTGATCATGATTTGGGAAATTCTTCCAAACAGGGGAGGAAAACAGGTTCTAACACTGAGGGGAGGATAATTGATTTTGAAGATGAAGGAGATACAAGTAAAGGAGCAAAGGAAGCTGAAACTCATGGAGAGAAACTTGAAGATCAAGACATTTTCCACACTGCCACTGATTCTATTTCCACTGCAGAGCCAAATATTGCCACTGCAAGTGAAGAATTTGATAAATTGAAGACAGACAAGGGTAAAGCAGTTATGGAAGATGTACAGCAACCTGAAAGTAAGATTTCAAAGAAAAGACAAGTTCAGATTGATCTTGATAGAGAACTTGCTAAGAAGATAGCAGAAGATCAAATTGCTGATAAAGTTGCTGAAAAGAAAAGATTGAAAGAAATAGAAGTTGCAAGCTTTTTGGAAGCTAAAAGATTGGATAAAATGGAAGATATTGAAGATTCAATTTCCACTGTTCAACCTAAAATTATGAAAGAGAAAGCTCCAGAGTATAGTTATGTTCCTACTGAAGAAGATATTCAGTTTCTGGTGGCTAATAATCCAGAAATCAAGAAAAAGGCAATTGACCTTGTTGCTGATGCATCCTTAACTAAGGAACAAAGAACAGCTCAGTTGAAGGATTTTATTATAATGAAGAACAATCAAGCACTTGAAGATGTGATTAATTCAGTCAAAAAGGTTCAGAAGAAACAAAGACAACCAACCAAGGCACAAATACTTGCATATATGAAGACTTATTGTTGTCATGTTGGTAACTGGAAAAAGCATCAATTTAAAGGAATGCCTGATGATCAAGTTGAAAAGGCTTACTACAGAACTGTAAAACAAGATAAATCTTTTATTCCAATGGGTTCTGAAGAAGAAGAAAGAAGGTTTCCTAGATTGAAGAGAAAGGCCAAAGTAAGTGATTCTCAAACTGTTAAGAAGACTAAGGTTGATGAAGATCATACAAAGTCTACTGAGAAGGAGATTCCTACTGAGAAGTTCACTGAAGAACAAATGATTGGAATGATTGTGATTGAAGACAGATATTTTTATCCAGAACCACTGCAAATTCGACATCCTATTATTGATTGGGAAGTTTACACTGCTGGCAATTTTGCTCCAATATGGAAGATCACAAGGCTGGGAGGTGAAACTTCATCATTCATGACATTTGAAGATCTTATTAAAGCTTTTGACAGAGATGAGCTTAATAAACTATGGAAATTAGTTCAAGAAAGGTTTAATGTTCAAGATCTCAAAGATATAAAAGAGATGCAGTTATGGGTAAATCTTAGAAGGCTTTTTGAACGAAATGCTGATGATGACTACTGGAAAACCTTATTCACGTGTTTTGGTACTAAATGGTTTTATTATGATTCATGTGAAGTTCATCATGTCTCTACAGCTAATGGAGAGAACTTTTTCATGTTTGCTGAGAAAGAATATCCACTCAGAGCTGGAGCTCTTACAGTAATGTTAAGCTTACACATAAGAGTCAATGAAGACAATGAGAAGGTCAGAGCATTGTTACAAAGGCTTCAAGATCAATGTTCAAGAGCTATACAAAAGTTAAGAGAAAAGAAGTGAAGTGTTTGATTGAATTCCCCAAATCCTTGAAGTTAATGCATATTGAAGAAACTTATTGATTTGCAGAGAAATCATAAGTTTAGGGGAGGATTGTTGGGAATAATCCGTTACCATGGATAGTTGTGGTTTACACTGCATGGTTTAATACTAGCAGTGGAAACGTATTCCCACTGCAAGTTCTTCATTACCACTGCTATCAGTTTATGATAGGGATTAATGCGTCTAGATAAGTATAGAATAGATCTTGTGTATATTCTATTATGTTAGCTTTATACTTATCTTGTAAAGGACTCCTTGTTGTATAAAAGGAGATCCTAGGTTATTGTCTTAGGCACACATATAACATTACAATATTACCTACAAAATCTTCAAGGTGTAACCCTAGTGATAAGTTAAGATCACTTGTATTATTCATTAATAATATTGGAGCTTGAGTTTTATGTTAACTTGTGTTTATTCTCATACATCATATAATTCGTCTTCTAAGTATTACTTAAGTAAATTCTGCTTGCTTGATAATATCATACAAAATATCATTGACACAAGGAGAGTGTCCAGATCCATCAATCTTCACGCCTCAGAAAGTACTTTCATCAAAGATTTTGAAGAAGCTGATATGGATGAGGAATTAGTAGTTTGGTCAAGGCTAATAAAATGGGAGCTAACTCCAACAGGACTTGGTGGTTTGGGACATTTCAACTCTGTACATAGGGAGGATGGCTAAGTTAGGAATGTTACATTTCTCACAGAGATTCTCAATTTTTTGGATAGAGATGACCTCTTTAGGTTGTATGACATGGTCTCTAATTACTTTGAGTCTCATGATGCTTCTGAGGCTGGGTTGTTCTTGCTTGGGGATCTTCAGGTTTTGTTTGATTCAGTCTCTCAGGATGGGAAAGGTTTTAGAGTTTGGGAGGGTCAACATGAATGGCAAGTTTATCAGTGGACATTTTACCCTAGGAGGGAGTGTATCTTTATATGTTTACTGATTTAGATTATCCACTCTCTGGGAGGTTAATGGAGCAAATGTTATCCAATAAGTTAGTCTTTTCTACTGCTCCAGTTGGGAATGATTTGACCAATGCAGAGCAGCTTATCAAGAGGTTAAAGGATAAGCTACTTTCTGCATTTTCTGATTCTTCCACCTGATGTATGTATATACTTTTAGTCTATGTTTTCTTTCTTCTCTTTTTCTTTGTGATTAAAAAAAAAAAAAAAAAAAAAAAAAAAAAAAAAAAAAAAAAAAAAAAAAAACTTGTATATTTGTCTCTAACTTTTATCTTTGAGGATCATGTTGTACATGTGTGTCTTATATGGTGTTTAACTCACCATGTATCTATGACAAAGAGTTAACTTGCTATGGGGGTACAGCTCTAGTGAGTATTCTCAAATCTGTTGATAGCTGCTGATTTGCTAAAAATCAGAGGGTTATCAATGTACCCTGGTCTCACACACCAAACATTGGCTACTCCATGAGCAAACGGCTCTGGTAAAGAGATGTCAAATCCGTTGGATGGTTTACAACTTGCCAATAAGTTGTATAGTGCTCAACTCACCATGTCCTCATAGATGCAGAGTTGGCCAGCCCACAAGTTCATGGTTTGTGGTAAAGGCAGTGGAACACCATGACTAGTCCTGAGTTAAACAGCTTCAGGTAAAGACAAGTAAAATTCGTTTATGGCTGTGATGGTTTGCCAAAAACCATTAGGGTATTTCGACACACCATTGATTCACGTTCTAAGTGTTGGACTGGTTATTGGTTCACCAGGGTGATGACATGATTCCACTCAAGAACCAGCTAGCCCAAGAGTGAGTAGCTACTTGGTAAAGGCTTATCAAATCTACTCTGGTTACTGATGTTGCTGGTTCCTGGTGTTGCTGCTTTAGGCGTTACTTATGGGATCTTGGACTTCATTGATGCTCTGGTGGTTCTAGGTGTTCTGCTGGTGTTTACTTATGGTTTCAGTTGCTGTTTTGCTCAATCCTCTTGTTTGCTAAAGATCTATCTGGAAACTTGAAGTTAACGGAGTCAAATTCAAGTTTAGGGGAGGATTGTTAGGAATTATGTAAACAGTTGGTTCCCACTGATAGGGTTCCTACTGATAGTTATTTTTTTTCCGCTGATAGTAAGGTTTCTGCTGATAGTGTGCAGTTTCCTCTGATAGATAATATGATTCTGCGGATATGTAGTTTTCATTTTCTTAGTTTATTAGTTGTGATATGCTTGAGTTAAAATAGGAATAGATAGAGCATATCTTTTACGTGATTAGCAAGCTGCAAAGTTAGGGTTTCTTGTACTATAAAAGAAACTAGCGGCTAGGGTTTATGTACACTTTTCAATAACAACATAGTAAAGGAATATAGATCCATAGAGGATCAAGTTTATTGTGTTTATCGTCTTCTTAAGTCTTGTATTTATTTTCCGCGTGAGTACAATTCTTGTAAAGGTTCTCCTTAGTTGTTTTGTGATTACACAGGACAACTACGTTCATTCTTGGCTTGTAAGATCTATCTGGGACTGATCCCAACAGCATGTGCAAGATTTCAAGTCTCTCCAAAGCTTTCTCACTTGCATGCAGTTAAAAGAATCTTTAGATATCTGAAAGGCCATGCTCAACTTGGCCTTTGGTATCCTAAGGACTCTCCCTTTGATCTGGTAGCTTACTCTGACAGTGATTATGCTGGGGCAAGTCTTGATGGGAAGTCAACCACAGGAGGATGTCTGTAAAACCCTAAAATCTGAAACACTTGAAAAGACTATTTTGCCCCTGAAAATTTAAAACTTCTAAAATGCCTAAAATACGTTAATCTCACTAAATATGTTTCTAATCTAACCCGCAAATATGTAATTTGAGTAAGTAAATAAAATGACATACACTCACAGCTAAAATATGAAAAACGCATGTATATATTTTTGCATTGGGCCGAAAATCTCACAAATTGCAAATCAAAGACTACACTTGAATAAAGGCCCAACTAAGCTTGGGTTTGGCCCATGTCCCTCCCCCTTGGAACCGGCAAAACAAACCCACAAAATTCCCTCCCCCTTATTATCTTTTGTACGCTCCACAAAAGTTTTAACACATAAACCCTAATATCAAAAGTGGCGGCATCCTTCTTTTTTTTTATCTCTTCCATTCGATCTTTAAGCAAACAAGGGGCTGTGATGAGGAGGTTGCTGTGGTCGAGGGTTCTAGTTCAAGAGGGTGGCTGATCGTGGGTTCTAGTCTAATGGAGGGGGTTGCCTTGGGTTACTTCTGGTCGTGACCTCCTAGGGCATCAAAAGGGGTCTTGTATTACTTGTTTTGCTCTTGTTATCTCCTCCTTATCCCACGCTACTAAGGTACCCTCCTTATCATCTTCTCGTCTCATTTGATTCATGAACCTGGTCGTTAGTTAAGCACCATACACATGCTTTTGTATACATAATTCATGTCACGATAAATATCAAAACCTAAACCACGGTCATTTATATGTAACGAGTTAAGAGTTTTAAAAACCTAATCTAAGTGTTACATAAATTCATGAAATCACACCATAGTTATGTCTATAAGAGTACATCATATCTGGTCATTTAAATCAGGTTGTGTAGCTACATGGGTCATGGGTGCGTTTGGGTAGGTTAAACATGTGCTTATATTGGTTTTAATAAACCCTAAAACTAGACAGCATCATATGTCGAATTTGTGTGTGTTATAGATCCAATTTTATAAGTGCAATAATCTGGGTTTTTGTGGGAAAAGTTTATTTTATGTCTTAGTTAAGTTCTCCAAGTGGTTTGGTCGAATTTGGAGTTGTCTAAGTTGTATTTTTGAATTTTACAAGATCAAGTGTCAAAGCTGAGAAAACGGGTCTGAAATTAGGTTGGATTGTTTGATTTTTAATTTTCAAACCATAAGGAATTGGGAGCTCTCCTTTTACAGGATTGACATTTAGGATATAAATGAATTTCTGGGAGTTTTGGGAATTTTTCCAAGGTGTCTAAACATGTCCAATAAGTGTAAACTTTTAAGGTGTATTTTCTGATTACTTTCTGGACAGGTCTGGACTTGTGATTTTCCATAGGCCATTTGGCATAGAGATAGAACCCACCAATTTTTGGAGACTCTTTTAACTCATGTGGGAACCCCTGGGATTTTACTTGATTTCATTTGAGCTAAGTAAGTATTTTATAAAAATCGCTAAAGTCTGGTCCAAATATGAGTTTAAGAAAATGAAAGATAGAAAAAGGATATCAATAAGTAAAACACTTACACATGCATAAGAAGCTTATAAAATGAGTATATAAGTAATATATGATATCAATTCGTGTAGATACGTTGAAGGAGATACGACGTTGCTTCCCGATGTAACTTTCTTGTTTGCTTTGATTTCGTTGCTAAGGTACATATATTCTGACCTTTTCAGTAAAGGTTTCTCATGATTTTTCTTTCTTTGACCTTTCTCTTATGTTTATTAGGGTTTCCTATGCCATTGCTATGAATCCCTTCTGTTTGTCTGAATCTCTGTTTGTCTGAACTTCTATTTGTTGAACCTTGCTATATCTGATTTGGACCTTATGATTATGAACCTTCTGATATGTATTTCTGTTTGACCTGTATGATTACCTATGATCTGTGTTATTTCTGACATTCTGTCTGACCTAAGTTAGTTTGACACCCGAGCCATTATTTCACTAGGCATGGGGGTTCCATGTCCGTGTCAGTGATGCACCTCTGACATGACTCTAGGGCAGTAGAGTGATGTTCTGCCACGTCCCTTGATGGTGGAGCATATTTTGTATATGTAGGTTTGGGCGTATGGATGCATCCTAGATCTGTTCTGTTATCTGATATGTTGTGATATGATTTTTCTGGTGAATGATGTCGTGTGCAATACGCGTCTTCACAATCTGGGAGCTAGCTACTCCATTGGTTACTGAGGTCTCCCCTCCTATTATATATGGTATTCCGAGGTCACCCCTCTGAATAAAATGGGTACTTATGATATGATATGATATGATATGTTTCTGGGCTCGTGGTAGATGACTAAACCTTTATCCGTTATTTCTGTTTTATGTATTCTGTTTATGATTCTGTATTTCCCAATACACCATACTCTGTATTATATGTTCATTACTCAGTACTCTTATACGACTCACCGTACTACCAAAAGATATATGTATTCTATTGTTTTGGTCTGTCACACTCTCATTCTGTTGCTTCAGACTATCATTCCATTCACGTACCGGGTTATCATATGTTTATTGGATTTGTTTATGCTATTTATGTTTTATGTGACTACTGATTATTCTGCTATGATGTGATTAATATGCGGTTATCTGAGTTACCTGTTTTCATCTGATGATATGTGATCTCACTGTTATATGAACCTCTGAATTGTCTGGTGACCATGCTAATGTGTAATCGATATTTTTGTCTGTTTATTATGTGTACTTCGTTAAGTTAATTTAGTGGACTATGACTATCCGATAGTATCCTTATCTGCTTGTTGTTGACCTGTCATGTTTGCATTTTTGTTTATGCTACGGTTTGATTGGGTAAATGGTTTAACTTGTGACGTCTGGCTTGTTAATTTGTTTAGTTGCCCTGCTATGTCTTTAATTTATTCAATTATATTGTTCATACTGTATTCCTACTTGTTACGTGTAACTGCCATGTTTTGACTGCCGTTGGTACTTCCGTTGTTATGATACTGGTTATGTTTTCAACTAAGGGTTTTGACATGTGTGATTGCCATGCTCACTTAGTAATTAATTGCTTCCGCTTTCTTGTAGATATATGTTTGGCTCGTATGTATTCTGATTTCCTGAATTGATTGTATGATATATATGTTGTGTGAATGCGACGTCTGCTATGCTGGCTTATGTTTCAGTACTTGTATGCCTGGTTTATATGTGCTTGTATTTTTGTCATCGATACTTTGCTATGCTTCGCTCTCCTTGTTATCTGTTCTTTTTGGATATTTGTATAATTGTGTTATGCAGGATCCTCCTTGACTCATTGTCTCCTTTTCGTTGCAACCTTGTTATCAGTTTCCTTTGTTTCATTTCGTTTATGCTTTTGTTTAGCTTTCGTTTTGTTATATCTGTTCACTGGGCTTTTTAAGCTCAACCGCATTTCTTTTCCTGCGGCAGGTGTTAGGTTTGAAGATGGGCTTTGATGGGCTGAGAGTCGGATTATCTGAGTGGACCAACCCTAGTTACCTTATTATTTGGATTTATTTTGTCGGGCTATTGTTTGGAGATCTCATTTTAAATTTAAACATTTTGGATTATGTAATTTTCCTTGTAAGTCATTGTTTAAATGACTTGATACCTTATTCTTAAGACTTCCGCTTTTAATTGTATGTTCTGATATGACACCAGAATGTGACACTTCTACCCTTGTCGGGTTGGGGTGTTACAATGTCAGTTTCTTTGTGATAGGTTGATTTCATGGCAGTGCAAGAAGCAGAGTATTGTGGCAACCTCTACAACTAAGGATGAGTATGTAGCTGCTGCAAGTTGTTATGGTCAAGTTCTCTGGATTCAGAATCAGATGCTTGATTATGGGTATAATTTCATGGGCACTGTCATTTATATTGATAACAACAGTACTATATGCATTATCAAAAATCCAGTTTTTCATTCTAAAACTAAGCATATAGAGATAAGACATCATTTTATAAGAGACTATAATGAAAAGAAACTTATTCAGGTTGATAGGATTGATACTGAGTTTAATGTTGCAGATCTTTTAACCAAAGCTTTTGATTTGGGAAGGTTTCAGTACTTGGTCATAAGTATTGGGATGCTTCATCCATAATATGTCTTATCTCTCTCTATTTTGTAAAGTTTTGTAAACTGGTGGTTAAAACTGATTATTATCCGGTCAATACTGATTGTGTTAAGTTAATACGGATTGGCAAGAAAATGTCTTGGATTGTGTTTTCTTGGTTTTGGACTAATTTTTCAGGTATAACACAAGCAGTATGGATATGGTTTGGTGACTAGGTGTTACAGCACATGTGGTTCTCTTTCTTATGCTCATTCTGAAACCACCACATGATGGAACTTGCTGTAACAATGGAATGTGTGATGCCAAAGCATTATGTGGATCTTGTGCTTAAAATGAACATGAATTGATGGTTTTAGTTGGTCAGATCATTCTGCACTAACCCACACTTTGCCATTCTATCTGTTTACAGATAGTATGACTAGCCTAAGGGCATCTGGCATAGAAAACAGCGAGCAACCGTGAATCCAACACTTGTGTTGGAGGCAACACCTGCCATGAGCTAGAAACCCTGTCAGGAAGGCCCTTTTAATGGGACTATCCATCACAGGCAGTGCTATGCACTGAAACCATTGGTTTTCACCAAACCAGAGGCCATGTGAGGCCGACCTTGATTAAGTGTCTGTCACCACACTTAATCCCTTCAAAATTAGGGTTTCAGTATTATAATTTCCAAAAATATAAGATAATATTGATGGGTAAAAGTTAATACTGATGGTTATAAGTTAGTACTGATAAGCATAGTTAGTACTGATGAACTAGCCGTTAGTACTTATTCCAAAAGTCTGTTATGCAATGATTACTTTTGCAAGTAGAGTTGTTACCGTCTTTTTCCTTATAAAAGGGTTTCCTAATTGGTTTCTCTTCACTTCTTACCATAAATATTTATAAGGCGGTTCAACCAAAATTCTCTAAATCTCTATAAATTGCATAACTTTCCAATTGCTTTCACCACAATTCAATAAAGGCTTTTGCAACTCAATCCCACTTTACTAACCCTTACTCTAATCATTCATGGCTCCTCTTGATTTTGTCGACAAGCATAACATGGTGGCATGCTTGGAATTGCCAGAAGGTCATGATGAATTTGCTGAGATAGTAGCCTTTCTAAACCAAAGCAGCATCAGGTTTGCTTTACTCTTAAACCCTACTATCTTATGTACCCATGTCAGAAAGTTTTGGCAAACTGCAATTGCCTCAACAACTAAGGAAGGGATACAACACTAAATTGGTACAGTGGATGGCACTCAGATTGTTATTACTGAAGCATCTCTAAGAGAACATCTTCATCTTAGAGATGCTGAAGGTATTACCACTTTGCCAGGCACTGAAATTTTTGAACAAATCTCATTGATGGGGTATAGACATGATGACACTTTCAATTTTCACAAAAGTCAGTTTTCCCCACAATGGAGATTTCTAATCCATACCCTCCTACACTGCTTGAGTCACAAAAGGACTGGCTGGGATGCTTTCCCCACAAATATAGCCACGGCCTTGATCTGCCTTGCAACAGGCAGGTTGTTCAATTTTTCAAACTATATTTTTGAGGGTATGATTAAAAATGCAGTAAGCAAAACCAAGTTTCTGATGTATCCCAGGTTTATACGAGTATTTTTGGATCTTCATAAACAAAACCTACAACCTCACAAAAATATTTATCCTTCAAAACTACTCACAGCCAAAGTGTTTTCAAATATGCCAAGGGCTGTGGTAGGCTATAATGGGGTTGTAGTGCCTTTATTTGCTAACATGCTCATTGCAGAGGGTGAAGGACCATCAAGCACAGGTGGCTCTCAACACACACCCACAGATCCTGAACAATCTCCCAATCAACAACTCTCATCAACAAGTAGGAAATCCAAATAGGGGAGTGGGAATGTTGGAAAATTTAGTTCACTTGTGGGATTAGTTCACTCCTTGTAATGGGTTAGGAGGTACGGAGTGTACACCCATAAGGTCCCTGAACACCCTGACTCTAATAGTGGTTTGTATTGATAGTGCTCAGTTTCCACTGTAGGCAGTGTTTCCACGGAAGCAATGTTTCCATTGAAGCAGTGTTTCCACTGCTAGTGCTATGAAAGTACTGATGAAAGTACTGCTAAATGGCAGTTACAACTGCATAATGACCACGTTTAATTGGCCATGTAACCACTAACGGCTATAATGGGGATAATTATGAGGCGATTAATGGGCCGATCAATTCTCATAATTCCATTTGACTAGCTCAGAGTAACCTCCTATAAATAGGAGATCTGATTATGCATGAAGATGACACAGAAAACGATTAACACTTCTAAGCAAAAGGGTTATTGAATTGTGCCTAATTCTATAACTACATTTGGTCTTATCCCAAGTAGATATTTGTGTAACCCAGGCATTAGGGTCGAATAGTTTACTTTGGAAAGTGATCACACGATTCCAAGTGATATCTGGTAACCACCTAGTGGTATTTTTTTCTGCTGACCTTGATTATCTTACCCTGTTCTGGGAGATAAACACTAACAATCAAAGTAAACAATTTGTGATAATCAATGGCTGCTACTGCAATGAAACACATGGCTTCAAACTTTGCCAAGCTTGATAAGTTTGAAGGGGTGGACTTTAGGAGATGGCAGAAGAAGATGCACTTCTTGCTGTCAAGCATGATTGTGGTCTATGTTCTTACCACACCTATTCCTGATGATGGGGATGATGCTACTGTGGAGCAGATCAGGAGGAGGAGCAAATGGGAGAATGATGACTACATATGCAGAGGTCTTATTCTCAATGGTATGTCTGATGCTCTGTTTGATATTTATCAGAACTTTGAATCTTCCAAAGAACTGTGGGATTCCTTGGATGCCAAATATATGGCTGAGGATGCATCAAGTAAGAAGTTTCTTGTTAGTAATTTCACAAATTACAAAATGACTGATTCAAGACCAGTCATGGAACAATACAATGAACTTCTTGGAATACTTGGAAGATTTACACAACACAATATGCACATGGATGAGGCAATTTCAGTATCTTGTGTTATTGATAAACTTCCTCCTTCTTGGAAAGATTTCAAGCATACCTTGAAACATAAGAAAGAGGAGTTAACTCTGGTTTAGTTGGGCAGTCATCTGTGCATTGAGGAATCTCTCAAGGTGCAGGATAATGACAAGCCAAAGAGTAGCAATGTTGTTGGTGCATCTGTTGTCAATATGGTGGAGCATAACAACTCCACCAGGTACAATGACAACAAAGGCAAACGCAAATATCATGACAACACAAGGGCTGATCCTAACAAGAAGGCAACACCTACTTGTTGGAAATGTGGCAAGACTGGTCATATTAAAAGGGACTGCAAAGGTGTTAAAGTTGGTGGTAAAGCCAATGGATCAGGCACTAATGGTTCAGGGAGTTGTGGTTCAGCCAACTCACTGAAAGGTCAGAATATGTTTAATAATTCTTTTCAAATTTATTATGTTACATATGTATCTGAATATTTTTATGTGCATGATGATGATGTTGCGTGGTGGGTTGACTCTGGTGCAACAGTTCATGTGTGCAAAGATAGAAGCTGGTTCAAGACTTATGAGTCATTGAATGATGGTTCTATTCTTCACATGGGAAATGAGTCAACAGCCTTGGTGCATGGTCGTGGTTTTGTAGATCTTAGATTTAGTTCTGGAAAGATTGTAACTTTGTTTGATGTTATTCATGTTCCTGATATAAGGAAAAACTTGGTTTCAAGTAGTGTTTTGAATAATCATGGATATAAACAAGTTATTGAGTCTGATAAATTTGTGCTTTCTAAGCATGGTGTTTTTATTGGTTTTGGTTATTTATGTAATCAAATGTTCAGGCTTAATATTTCCACTGATAGTGTTAATTCAGCCTTTGTGACCACCTCTGACTAGACTGACTCTACCGTGTGGCATGCTAGACTTGGCCATGTTCATTATAAAAGGATGCAAGATATGTCTAAGGATGAGTTGATCCCAGCATTTGACATGGACACTGAAAAGTGTAAAACTTGCATGTTGACCAAGATTACCAAGAAACCTTTTCAGGGTGTTAGTCATGAGACTAAGCTTTTGGAGCTTATACACAGTGATCTGTGTGATTTGCATGACACTCCCTCTTTGGGGAATAAGAAGTACTTTGTGACATTTATTGATGATGCTTCTAGGTTTTGTTATGTTTTTGTTACATTCCAAGGATGAAGCATTAGATAAATTCAAAGTGTTTAAAACTGAAGTTGAATTACAACTTGGGTATTTGATCAAAAGATTAAGGACTGATAGGGGATGTGAGTACATGGATACTCTGTATTTTCAGTCTGTTGATCCATGAAACGACTACCCCTTATACTCCTCAGCAAAATGGCATTTCTGAAAGGAAAAATAGGGTGCTGAAGGAGATGGTTAATTCCATGTTGTCCTTTTCAGGACTGAGTCAAGGGTTATGGGGAGAAGCTATGTTAATAGCTTGCTATTTATTAAATAGGGTTCCCAACAAAAGGAACAAGGTTACCCCTTATAAACTCTGTACTAAAAGGAAACCCAACCTGAACTATCTCAGGGTCTGGGGTTGTAGGGCTGTTGTAAGACTCCCAGATCCAAAGTTGAAAATTTTGGGTGAAAGAGGCATTGACTGCATCTTTGTTGGATATGCTGAGCATTCCAAGGCTTTTGTTCTATGTTATTGAACCTAATGAATATGTTTCAATTAACACTATAATTGAATCAAGGGATGCAAACTTTGATGAAAATAGATTCTCATCAGTCCCTAGACCAAGTCTCAGGATTCCTAATGAAACTCAGGACACTGGCGTATCAGAGGTCCCTGATGATGAACCATCATTGGTCCCTGATGAGGTTGTGGTTCAACAACCTGAACCTGTGCTCAGGAAGAGCAAAAGGGTCAGGACTCCAAAGTCATTTGGACCTGAGTTTCAACTATACTTAGTTGAAGGAACCAGGGATGAGGTCTCAGACCAATACTCCTATTGCTTCATTGTTGAGGATGATCCCAAGACATTTGAAGAAGCAATGAAGTCCCAGGACATTGCTTTCTGGAAAGAAGTAATCAATGATGAGATGGATTCCATCATGGGCAACAACACTTGGGTGTTGGTTGATCTACCACCAGGCTGCAAACCTCTGGGTTGCAAATGGATTTTCAAAAGGAAAATAAAGGTAGATGGAACTATTGAAAAGTTCAAGGCTAGACTAGTCATTCAGGGCTTTAAACAAAAGTCAGGAATAGACTATTTTGATACTTATGCCCCTGTGGCTCGTATCAGTACCATAAGACTGCTGATTGCTTAGGCATCTATTCACAATTTGGTTATTCATCAGATGGATGTGAAGACTGCTTTCTTGAATGGTGAATTGGAAGAGGAGGTTTATATGAACCAACCTCAGGGCTTCATCATGCCTGGTAATGAAAACAAGGTGTGCAAACTGATTAAGTCTCTTTATGGACTGAAACAGGCACCTAAGCAATGTCATCAAAAATTTGATGATGTGGTTTTGTCTAGTGGTTATATTCTTAACCAAGCTGACAAATGTGTATATAGCAAAATTGATGATTCTGGTAAAGGAGTCATCATTTGTCTATATGTTGATGACATGTTAATCTTTGGCACTGACCAAAATCAGGTTGACCTGACAAAAGAATTTTTGTCATCAAGGTTCTCCATGAAAGACATGGGGGAGGCTGATGTTATCCTTGGTATAAGGATTAAACATGAAAGTAATAGAATTTCTATCTCTCAGTCTCATTATATTGAGAAGGTATTGAGGAAATTCAATTACTTTGATTGTACTCCAGTGAGTTCACCTATGGATATTTGTGAGAAGCTAATGCCTAATAATGGTAAGGCTGTATCTCAACTTGAGTATTCTAGGGTAATTGGCTGCTTGATGTATGCCATGACTTGTACAAGACCTAATATTGGTTTTGCAGTGGGAAAATTGAACAGGTATACTAGCAATCCTAGTGCTCATCACTGGCAAGCAGTTCAGAGGGTACTGAAGTATTTGAAGAGAAATATGGATTATAGTCTCTCATATACTGGTTACCCATCAGTGTTGGAAGGATACACTGATGCCAGTTGGATCAGTAATACTGAAGACAATTCGTCTACCAGTGGCTGGCTATTCCTACTGTAACAATTCTCATTTTCGGCTTTTTACTATTCATCTCAGGAATTTACTATTCACTGTTACTATTCATTTTTACTATTTATCATATTTTGGGTCATTATTTAAACTCAAACTTTTTCCCGAAAAATTACTATTCATAAATTACTATTCATGAGTTACTATTCACCGTAATTTTTATTATTTACTAATTTCGCCTAAATTGAACAAGTAAATACTTTTATACAATTTTCATGCATAAACAATGTACTATGTACTCCTAATATATAAATATCTAGTTACTATTTATAAATATTTATATATTTTCAAAAATATCTAAACACTATTCATCAAAATATCTAAACACTATTCATCAAAATATCTAGATATTTTCAGATATTTTCTCTATAAATAGAAAGAAAACTAGTTCATTTTATTTCACAAAAAAAACACACACATTTCCCCTCCTCCTTGATGTCGCCACCCTCCATACACACTCCATACTTGATTTTCAGGCTCTGAGTTATACACATAAGTTGAAGGCATTAGTATTCTCTACGTAAAAATTAAGTTTATTTTGTATTTCCGCGGTTGGATTAAGAGCTACACAATGGTGGGTTGGAGCTGTGGGTCCCAGGAAATTCTCAAAACTTTTGCAAGAATAGATCGGGCAATATTAAAGATGGGTTTTTGTTTTTGAAGCTATCGGGATAGTTATGGGGTAGATATGAGGTGATTTAGAGGTTCTTATAGTTTAGGAAATGGATTTTTGAATTTAGATGCGGAAGCGCTGCCCAATTTTCTAGTATCATTCATCAGTTATTATCAGGTGAGTTCGTAGCCCCACTTTTACTCGTTTAATTGTTTTACAAACTCTTTGGGGGAGATACATGCTCAAATACTTGCTTTTTCTTTCACAAGTACTCTAAACTTTTACTAATTATCGTGAGTTTCATAGCCCCTACTTTTATACGTTTTGAATTACTTTTGGGGGAGATACATGCTCAAACTATTTTCATTTACTTTCATAAGTACTTTAAACTTTTAAGAATTACTGTGAGTTCGTAGCCCCACTTTTACTCATTTAATTGTTTTACAAACTCTTTGGGGGAGATACATGCTCAAATACTTGCTTTTACTTTCACAAGTACTCTAAACTTTTACTAATTATCGTGAGTCATAGCCTCTACTCTTTTAATACTTGTTTTACAAACTCTTTGGGGGAGATACATGCTCAACTATTTCTTTTACTTTTACAAATACTCAAAAAATTATACTTGATTGTATTATACGTGATTACATTATACTTGATTACATTATACTTGGTTGCATTATACTTGATTACGTTACACTTGATTTTGTTTTACATGCTTGGAAATACTTGCCTAAATACATGAATTGTATTTACAAACGTGCGACAATACTCTATGCTGTCGGAGAGGTATTGATAGTACTATAAGTCGGGTATATGCCCCCGCCCATGGTACCCGATTCATGACCATGGGATTAATATAGTACTATTTGGGAAGGTGCCCCCGCCCATGTGTACGGATTCTTGACCATGGGTGAATATAATCCGGTGTATTGTGCAAACTATATTTTGGCAGTGGGTTGTGAACACACAGGTTGCAAGTTCTTTATGGCGGAACTTGGAACTGAGTGGATTTACAATGCCTTTTTTGTGTGAACATTCTTTAAAGGCTTTACATGTTAAACAAACTCTATGAACTCACCAACCATTGTGTTGACACTTTAGCATGTTTATCTCAGGTCAATAAGACGATAGCTGTTGCATGGAACTTAGAGTCGCACGACATGTTTTGAAGACTTTATATTCGTATTTACCATTCGAAACATTTTGTAAATATTTTTGTATTATACTTTGGGACCTCATTGTTTGTAACTCTGATTTCATTAATCGAATGGTAACTTTTCAAAACGTCTCATTTAGAGGTCGTTTTCTATAACTTGTACTTTGTATTATGAAGTAGCACCCCAGTGACACAGTCTTCCGCTGCGATATTTTGGGGGTGTTACAGATTGGTATCAGAGCATTGGTTATAGAGAACTAGGTTGCATTTAAGAGCCTAGACTATAACTGCTTTATCCGTTAAGACTCTCCACTATGATTGCCTTACACACACTTCATGCGCATATGCTTCTTGTTAGTTTTTTGCTTAGATCCGCGTTGTTGGATGATATGACTTTAGTAATAATAAGGAAACCACATAATTTAATCGAGTCATAAAAAAAATATGGAGCTCAGTAATAACTAATTATTTAACTTAATCTTGTGACAGTTCTTATTTGATGAGACATGAGATTTGAGTTAAATAATATTATTACTTAGCTTTAGACATTTGATGACTTGGTTATCTTATTATCTGTCTCATAAAGCGAGTTTTGTATCGGGAAATCTTAAGTAGGATGATTTATAATCTCCTTATTTGAATGGATTGGGACGCCTCTTTATTCAAATAAAGAAATTATAAACCACCGAACCATAAGTTTATAATCCATTACTTACATAAATTTGGACGCTTCTTGTCACACCCCCAAATTACCTGTTTTGCAGGGGAATGGAATTCCTGGGGATTGACTGTCATAGCATCACAATCACAGTTATATTGAACGACCTAAAGTGTCGTTTGGAAAATACATCGTTTGATTTACTAAAATAATCAGAGTTACAACATCGGTCCCAAAAGGTTTACAAAGTTTGCGGAAATATAAATATATAACAAGTCCAAACGATGGTTTTAAAAGAAAGTGCCATAATGTACAATGATGTAAGTCGACGCCGCGACTCAAAAGGTGGTTCCTTAACCATGCCATGATGATAATGCCTTAGATACCTGAGAATAAACATGCTAAAAAGGTCAACACAAAGGTTGAGTGAAATCCATAGGTTTAAGTAATTCGTTTGAACACAATAATCGTAGTGTGAGTTAAACGGTTTCACACTCATCGTTAAAAACAAAATCGTATTTATTTCACTAAGTTCATGACACCAAAGCGTAAACATCGCACCAATAAAAATTGGTAATCATCGTTTCATCGCCGCCCTAATAGGTAATTTGCCAATTTACCTTAATGATTCAAATATAGTGCGCCCGATTTCCCCTAAATGGGTCAATAGGAGCGGGAGTGTTAATTCCAATAGGCCTATTCACAATATTCGCGCTCACTCGCAAGTGACTAATGGTTCATGATGTAGGGACTTCGAACATGGCAAATACTTAGTGACAATAAAACATTCGGATATAGCATACAGTTCAAAGCAGTTGTGTTCGATAAAAAATGTAGCATGTATCTCCCAAACTTAGTAATTCCATTTAACCGTTTAATGGATAATCCCGCCGCTACTTTGCTACTAATGGTTAAAAATAACCACGCTACAAATGCGAAACCACAGTACTTGAATCACTTTATTTATGCTAAAACAAAAATTGCTACTCACACTTTGGCAAATTGAGTGTGATGCTAATAACACAAGTTTGCTTAATGAATTTGGATACCTAAAGTGAGTTGGAAACACAACTGGAAAAATCGTACAAATAAGAGTCCATAGATTCCGTAATAGTAGTACCGTACCAATTCCTTGGTGGAAAACTCAGCGCCGCAGCTGAATGTAGTAACATGTAATACCGTGAAAGAAAATTTTGGTAGCAAACCTGAACAATATATAAATATAAAGGCGTTTGAAACATTTGGAAAACCCTGGCTACAACATTGAGACTAATAAAATCATTTAGTTTGCTACATAAAAGGTTTGCTGTGAAATCC